>ML793492.1:547084-566640 GCA_009831015.1 Picea engelmannii | reverse complement strand
AAGGGTTTGCCCTGTGCTATAGCTCTCTGATATACGTGTGGGGTCCAACAGTAGTACTCGGCCCAATATCTCAGGGCACTAACTAAGGAGGATAGACCGTACCCTTAGCCATACTACCCGACTACCCAGGTACTAGAGAGTATAGTCCCGAGTGCTGTTCTCGGTGACACTATAGCAGTCCAGCGGCCGATAGGTTTATCTATAGAGGGCTTCAAGAAATCTAGGTCGGTCCGTACACAGGTTCTGTCTGATGCGCTACCACTCGAAGGGGTACCAACAGGGGTTACAAGGGTGGCCAACAGACGTGCGCTTAAGAACCACTTGTATTTCCTGCGTGTATGAATCCCTCAACCGCGGGTTTATGCACATAACGACAGATCTNTGTGGCTTAAAGATGTCGGAATACGTCTCTACCCTGAAAAAGAATACCCACAATTTCTGCCAAGGAAAGTGCTCTGATACCACTTGCAAGATACCAAATATATAAAATATGCAGAACATAAACAAAATGCTAGAAATAACAGAATAACAGTAAAATATCCAGCATAATCTTCACAATACATAGAAATTATTCACGAAATAGCAACAGAAATAGCACTTTGAATCTGATAGCAATGTTCACAGGCCTCTTCGAGGGGGCAACCTCCAATTGAGTAGCGCTCTATTACAATAATCTCCAAGCTAGGGTTCTCATACCCTCGACTCCTATTTATACTAAAAAGAAGCATCTAGAGGAAGATCCTTCTAGAAGCGGAAGCTTCTATTAGGTCTTCTTACATCCGCCTTATTCTATTTTATTGAAAGGTCTTATTAATATTGACCTTTATTATATCTGAATACATTGATCTACCTATGTACGGGTTAGGACCTTAACAGGGGCATTGGGTCCTGATGAAGTGACTATATTGGGCTAACAAAAGGACAACTAGCCAACGATAAAAATATTCCCATCACGGGGAAATAAAACAACTCTAAAAATATATGAGACGACCTATGTCATGGCATAAGTCGATATTCATCCTAAAAGGAGGTTTTAGTCGAGCATAGCATCAACCACTTCCACTTCTACACAAATGCCCCCTCCCCCCCCTAGAATTCAATTGGGAATTCAAGGATGATACCATGAGGCCTAAATGAGTTCTTTTCAAAGGATTTTAACATGATGGGGGAATTCGAAATCTGAAGAGAGAAAAGGGCTCACCAACAAGGAAATTACATGACACAAGTGGGTGCATCTTCATTGATCACCTCCTAAAGACGTTAGTAATTTGATACACCACTTGTATTTGGAAGTTGATGTAATGAAAAATATGAGGCTTCACATTGTCCAAGTTGAATGCTATTAAACATTATTTCATAGGATTGACAACTCCTATAGTTTAAAAAAAACCTCTCCTTTGCATAAGAAAATTTTGGAGGACCTCCAATGTAGACATTGTGCATGGTTCCTAATCTAGATCTCCCACAATGGAATAGTTCTAAGAAACCCTAGCATTCAGATTGTGCATTAACCTTTCTAACACACCCTTAGGTATGTGAGGCATGGCTTCACCCATAGGTTTCTCTATATGAAGAGGGTTTTGTAGGTCAAGAGGAGAAGGAACTTTTCCCTTGCTACTATAATCAGAGACTTCACAATTATGAACTAGTTTTTGTATATTCACGTCTCGTTCACACATGTAAAAATTTGTTGGGTTTCCCCTTATGAAGAAACAAGGTTATATTGGAATCCAACTACCATTTTATGTCCATGAGGATTAAAATGGCTAGCTAACACAACAATTTGCTGAGAATCACACAATGCCAACAAGCATTAGGCCTCCTCTAGCTTGGGGAATTTAAAAGTAAGGTGTTCCTGTTGATTAATTGGGTTGGTTGTCATTGATGTAAACCCTTGAAGAAAGTCCGGTAGTGAATTCCATTAGCATAAAGGTTTGGGTAATGGACCTATTATAACCCTAATTTGCACCAGACATGCTTACCTGGCATTAGGCCATCTCAGATTCCTTCTTTTCCAAAACATTGTTGAACAACTCTTCTTAAAAACCCCTTTTATAAAGGTCCACACGCCCTGATACTTTACTGCATGTGTGTACATGCTAGCTGACCCAAGACAGCCCGCGTGTACCTACAAAAGCATGAAAATAGGAAAGTTGCTAATGGAACACACAGCTTTGGGTAAGTTAACTAAACCTTTCGGCCATGCATGGATGGAAGTTCGACCAAATACCTAACTTCTTCTAGCCTATAAAAGAAGGGTTAGGGGTCCCATTTGGAAGAGGAGAATCATAATAAAGAAACTATACCCAATTGTGCATTCCCTTTGTCCCAACATTTAGCCATCCTTGTGCAAAGAGAAGTATAGAGGAAAGAAGTTGGAGGATAGTTGAAGAGGAGTCCAGGACTAGGTTCATGGAGCAATGGCCAGCTTCATCATTGTAAGTTGATTTGTTGAAGTTAAGAATAAATAAGTACTTTTCCCGTCCCACCATATGAGGTTTTCATGGTTTATTGCGTACATATTGATTAAATATCTAACCCATTAATTTGTAGATCAAAGGCATGTGGATTTATTTGTTTGTCTTGTGTGAATGCAGGTCGACCTTAGGAGGAGAGCTGCAGTGAAAGAGAAACAAAGCGTGAAGAAGGATCAATATCAAACACCCGAAATAAGGTATGCTCACTTGATCTTCTTAACTATGTATTTGCTTAACAATAATGGGGATTAGGTCTGGGACGACGGTAGAAAGTAGGAATCTTTAGGTCTTTTCCGCATGCATGATAAAACCCTAAGTTCTAGTCCATAGAGGGATTTCCCACTCACAACACCATTGGAAAGGTATAACCTATTGGCATGTTTTACAAGAAGAGTGTGTTTTTCATCGATGAAAAAAACAACAACAACGATGGAAAACATGAAAATCATAAGCTCAGGAGGAGAAGCAAACATTATGTAGAGATCAAATCTCAGAAGAGATGGCGCGTTGAAAATCATATCAAATCAAGACTGTTGATGCGTAATCGCCAGATCAACGACAAAGATGAATTGTAGAGAGAAAAACAAGAATTAAACTACTCTCTAGTTACAATCCCATAATCGGTCTAGATCGTCAGATCTCATAAACCCAAATATAGACAATTGTGGTTGATCTAACAAACGATTAGATTAAGTCGGATTAAGTTGTGACTTTCAGATGCGCAATCGCGAAATCCATGACAGGGATAGATTGTGGATATTGAAAGGAGAATTAAACATCGTGCTATTTCCAATCCCAAAATTACTCAGGACTGTTGGATCTTATAGCTTCATAGATTGACAACTGTGGTTGACTCACCAACCATGCACAACTTCAAATTGCAGAGTTTGGGTGTCTAGTTAGATCAATCGCAATTTGTGGTTCCGCAATCATCGTCAACTGGTGATCTACTTCGAGTGTTTTCATAACCGTTGGATCACTTTAAAGTGGAAGGATAGGATAAGCGGGGCTAAAGGGTTGAGAGTTTGATTATCCAAATACCCTTCAGCCGTTGGCTCAAACCCAAATTCCTGTCAGCCGTCATATCATTCTTGAGTGGAAGGATAGGATAAGTGAGGTAAGATCTGAGATCTCATTTATGCAAATTTTCGTCAGCCGTTGGATCATTATAAGTGGAAGGATAAGATAAGATAGAAGAGATACATCACGGAAAGATCGATTCATTGATCTAGAATCCTGATCAAACGAACATCATTCACTTCAGATATAAATATGTGAGAAAGATACTCTCCAGAAAAATCTCACTTCAAGAATTGAGTTTGGGATTTGAAATTCCCGATGCCCGGAGACTCGGAGATCCGAAATACATTCTCGACCATCAGATCATCTGAAGTAAATCTCAGCCGTTAGATCATATGAAGAATATTTCAAGATTCATATCATCTGAAGAAAATATGGGTCGTCTGATCCAGAGCATCAGTTTGAATGTTGAAATTCCTGAAGCCCGGAGACCCGAAGATCTGAAATACATTCTCGACCGTCAGATCATCCGAAGTAAATCTCAGTTGTTAGATCATCTGAAGAAGATGTCAAGCATTGGATTGTCTGAAGTGAATATGGTCCTTCTAATATTTGAGATTTCAGAAGTTTGAAGACCCGAAGGAGATCTCGCCCATTGATCGGGAAAGGGGCCGCAGAACCGTCAATCTGGTTGAAAGGCCAATTTCTCGAAGTGAAAGCAGAGCCATCGATTGAGAAGGAAAGGTGTCCACAGATCATTGAGTTTGGAATATTGGCATATGGAGAAAAGTAGGGTTTAATATTTGAAATGCCCAGAGCCCAGATCACGAAGTAAATCACAGTTGTTGATTTAGGGAGGTTAGATCTGATCCTCAAATCGTGAAAGGATATATCTGAACTTTTCATTAAGGAGCACCTTCAATATTGTGAGATCAATGGTCCCGTCACATTGTAGGGTCAGAACATGCTTTGGTATTAATTTTACATGAGAATGGCACAATTGAAACCACGATTTTGGATGAAGGGTACGTGGAAGCTCGAGGTAAATTGCAGGGCGAAAATAAATTTGATTCAAACTACCTTTGGACACACCTGCAATCATGTGGTCACACGATATAATTGCCCAAGGTCATATTGAGAAAAAGAGCTAGATCTCACTAGACCGAGATCAGGAAGCTCCTTTTGTATAGGAGTTTGGTCACCGCTGTGGTCACATGAAATTAGGGGCTTAGAATCCAAAACGAATGACTGTTGTTACCAAAGATGATGAAGAATTGTGACTACTAGAGAAGCCAAAATAATCTTAGGATAACGCTCGCTAGTGATGAATAGGTTTAGGATAACTGCTATAAAATCCAATGAATCTCAGGATAACGCCCACTAATGATGAACATATTCATAATAACTGCCAGAGAAGATGAACAGTTCTAATTATGATCAGGCAGAGGACTAGGCATGTGAAAGACATGCAGAACAAAGATGAGTGTAATGTATGATTCGATGGTGAAGGGAGTGGGGAACATGAGATGAAGTGCAACATCTGAAGTGGATATCAGAGGCACAATGTATAGAATTTAGAGGAAGAACAAAGCATAGAAGTTGAAGGAGGTAGAGGAGACATGGAGCTGTAATAGACCACATTAGATACATAGAAGGTAAGTAAAGTTTTATATCTTAGGGTGGTAGGGTGGTGCTAGGGGGGATTGTTGTCCTCAGAGTTTCAAGTGGGTGCTTGAACATAGGCATTTGTAGCTTCCATCTGGTTGCAGCCAGAAAAATCAAGGTGATAGGGTGGTGCAAGAGAGAACTATTTTTCTCTCTTATACAGGTTGGTTCCCATGTGACTGGAAGTTGGTGCTTCCATCCAGTTGGTGTTGGAACACTCAGGGAGTTGGTGATTTATTCTACTAGTTTCTAGAGAAACTAGAGAGTTGGTGCTCTCAACACGTTGTTGCTTGTAAAACAGAGGTGGTAGCCTCAAAAGGAGTTGGTGCTCATAAGAATGATAATGTACAGAAAATAAAGACTACTTATCATATCAAGAAAAAGAGGTTTTCTCCCTTTATAGGTTTCGTCAGGAAATATCTGTCTTTGTATATTTCATGTGTGTTATTGATGTTGAATATTCTATTTCTCACTTCCCTGCATTATTGTGATCATCATTAAGTGTTCTGTAAAGAGTTTAAAATGGGCATAATTGTTTAATCACAATAACAACTGATTCACCCCCCCCCCCCTCAGTTCTCCAACAATTGGTATCAGAGCAGGTTCCTTTTATCTAAGGGTATATCCTAGAGCTTAAACATGACTAGCCATGAAGGAACTTCAACCAATAAGGCCCCCGTGTTCAATGGAACAAACTTTTCCTTCTGGAAAGTTAGGATGAGAACCTACATAATGGATTTAGGTGCAGATGCCTGGGATGTGGTAGAGACTGGTTATGTAAATCCTGTTGTACTATATTCTAAGGATGACAATCTAGAATTCAGGTTTAACGCTAAGGCTATGAATGTTATTCTGAGTGGGCTTTCAGAAATAGAATTTGTAAAATTTGTGCACTTAGAATCTGCCAAAGAAATGTGAGACAAATTCATTAGCAGTTATGAAGGTAATGAGAAGGTAAAGGATGCCAAGCTTCAAACCTATAGATTACAGTTTGAAACACTAAAGATGAAAGAGGATGAAACTATTGGGAAGTACTTTCTTAGAGTTGAAGAACTAGTAAAAGAAATGATAGGACTTGTTGAAAAAATTGAGGATGTCTCTTTAGTTCAGAAAATTTTGAGATCTTTGCTAGATAGGTTCAACCGAAAGGTCTCTGCTATAGAAGAAATTAATGGTCTAAAATATCATCCTATGGAACAACTCCTAGGAACTCTGACTACTTATGAAATGAGGATAGGTAAAGATAAACCCACCTCTAGAGAAGCATCATTTAAAGCAGAAAAGAATGAGGATTCTCAGCCTAATGAAATTGAAGCAAAATTAGTGGGAAGACTAAAGAAAGGATCAAGAAAGTACCAAGACAAGTTTTCATTCAAATTTTTTAACTGTGGAAAGATAGGTCACTTTTCATCTAAGTGTCCACACAAGAAGAAGGACCAGAACACTGAAGGTGAAGAGAATTAAAAATCCAAGAGATTTGGTAAAAAGAAAAGTTTATGTGTAAACAATGATGACTCTTCAAGGGACACAAATAGTGATTCTTCTTATGAAGATAAGGTTAATGAATCTATGCTTATGGCCAAAGAGGACTATGATAATAAAATCACATGAAGTGATGTTGATGATGAAGAATTTGTGGTTGAGTTGGAAAAAGAAATGATCAGTTCTCTAGAAGAAATTGCTAGAATCAGATCTAAGAAGAAAAAACAATTGTTGATACAGTTCGAGAAAGATAGTAAAAAACCCAATGAATACTTTTCCCTGCTAAAAGTTGAATTAGAAGAGGCAAAAAAAATAGAGGACATTCTGAAACAATAGTTATCAGAGAAGAAGGAAAGATGTGAAGCCTTGTAATAAGAGGTAGTAAAAAATAGAAAAGAGATGGAGAAGTTTAAAACATTATATCTCCAAAATATTCCAAGCATTAAATCCTCAAAAGAACTAAACGACATTCTGAGAAAACAAAGATCTCCTTTGTTGAACACTAGTTTAGGTTATGTAAATGGTTCAAGCAACAAACAACCAGAAAGCAAAGGGTTAGTAAAGATGATAAAGTTCCAAGTCAGTAGACAATCAAACCATGTGAGTATTATGCCACCAAAAGCTAATCAAGACAAGATGATCCCTGGTAAAAAACAAAGATATCAGAAGATGGAGCAACAAATGCCAAGAAGAAGGCCATCCTTCAGGTACCAAAATTTCTTCCATGCTTACTGTTTTTACTGTTCTAATTTTGGTCATAAGATTGCAAATTATCAAATTAAGCTTAGAGACATGCAACTGAGGAGGTCAAGAAATAAACAATCTTTGCAACATAAAACTAAGCATACAATGAGTAGACAACATAGCAGCAATCACTTTGACCTATTTAACAATGAGATCAAATGTTAAAACTATCATAACTTCGGCCACAAAGCTGCAAACTGCCATCTGAATAATTGCAAGGAAGATCCAAGGATAAATACCTTAGCTAGAAATGACAGCACATGGAAAAAGAAAGATAGTGAAAAATGTGGTCTAGTACTTTCATCTCAAAAACAAAAAGACCCCTGGTATATAGACAATGGATGTTCTAAGCACATGACTGGAGACAAGGATAAGTTTATGTTTATAAGTAAAAGAAAAACAGGAAATGTAACCTTTGGAAATGATGAACCAGGTAAAATCAAGGGTAAAGGGATGGTGAGTTTGAGTAATGGTAAAGGAAAATCCCGAGATATTCTACTTGTAGATGGGCTAAAACATAATTTTCTCAGTGTAAGTCAAATGTGTGACAGAGGATGTTAAGTGGTGTTCACTTCCAAGGATTGTAAGATAAAGTATGTAAAATCAGGACAAGTGGTGGCTAAAGGCATAAGGAAAAATAATAATGTATATGTGTTGAAATAAGATAAATAAGAGTGTCATATAATAAAACCTGATGAAAGTTGGTTATGGCATAGGAGACTTGGACATATAAACTTTGACCACTTAATCAAGTTCAAAAGTCTTGAGGTAGTAAAACATCTTCCAATAATATCAAAGCCACAAGAGTCTGTGTGTAAACCCTGCCATGTAGGAAAGCTAACTAGGACAGTTTAAATCCAAGAGCTCTACTTCAATAGACAAACCACTCCAATTGGTTCATATGGATTTATGTGGACCATCAAGATAGGAAGGCATAGGGAAGGAAAACTACTTCATGTTGATCATTGATGATTAATCCAGAATCATTTGGGTTTCTTTTCTCAAAGAAAAAGATGAAGCATTTGAGAAATTTAAAATATTTAAGGCTTTAACTGAGAATCAAACAGGAAACAAATTGAAGTTTGTAAGATCACACATAGGAGGAGAATTGATGTCAAGTGATTTCAAGGAATTACATGACAAACATGGGATCAATATAGAATACACAATCCCAGGAACTCCACAACAAAATGTAGTAGTTGAGAGGCAAAACAGAACAATTCAGCAAATGATTAGGTCAGTGATGAATGAAAAGAACATTGGTCAAACCTATTGGGTAGAATAAATAAACACATCAATCCATATTCTTAACAAATCTCACCTCAGACCACACAGTGACAAGACACCTGATGAACTGTGGTATGGAAGACCTGCTTCAATCAAACACTTTAAAGTCTTTGGGAGTAAGTGATACATAAAGAATAATAATGAAAACCTTGGCAAGTATGATGATAGGGTTGTTGAAGGCATTTTCTTAGGGTATGCTACAAACAGTAAATGATACATATGTTATAATAAGAGGAAGCATAAATTGGTTGATTTCATTGACATAAAAGTTGATGAAGAAGTCCTAGTAAGAGAGGTGAGAAATATTGAATCAACAATAGAGGATATAGTTGAAGTTGAAGATGAACAAGTCCAAGAATCAGAAAAATAAGACTCTGATTCAGATGAAGATACAAATATTTAGACAGACTCAAATCAATAGACAACATGCAATCATTCCTCCAAAATTACTCAAAAGAATCATCCTGCAAGTCAGATAATTGGTGAGAAAGACAAAGGTGTACAAACCAGGAGAAGGATAATCAAAGACATCACGCAATCACATATAGCCTTCATATCCATGGTGGAACCCTAGAACTTTGATGAATCTAGTAAAGATGTAAATTGGTTAAAATCAATGAATGAGGAACTGGATCACGTTGAAAAGAACAATACTTGGGAGCTTGTTCCTAGACCTGCAGATAAGAATGTAATTGGCTCCAAATGGGTGTTTAAGAACAAAATGAATGAACAAGGAAATGTTTTTAGGAATAAAGCCAGATTGGTCTATAAGGGGTATGCACAAGTTGAAGGACGGGATTTTGATGAAACCTTTGCATCAGTGGCAAGATTGGAAGCCATCAGAATCTTTCTTGCCTATGCCTGTCATAAGAACTTTAAAGTATATTAGATGGATGTTAAGTCAACATTTCTTAATGGATATCTAGAAGAAGATGTATATGTGGAGAAACCTGAAGGATTTTCAATGACAGATAATCCTGACTACGTCTGTAAGTTGAAAAAGGAATTATATGGACCGAAACAGGCACCATGACCCTGGTATCATAGACTAGACAAATTTCTACAAGACAAAGGGTTCAATAAAGGTATTGTTGACAGTAATCTATACATTAAGTATGAAGGTGATGATTTATTATGTGTTTTGGTTTATGTAGATGACATTATTTTTGGATGCACTGATGACCCTTTAGTTCAGTGGTTTGTTAATTCAATGCAGAATGAGTTTGAGATGTCCATGATAGGAGAACTTTCATATTTTCTTGGTTTACGAATCAATTAGAATTCTATAGGGATACTTATCTCTCAAGAATAGTATTTGAAAGAGACGTTAAAGAGGTTTCAGCTGGAATATTCCACTCCTTTGAGCACACCTATGGTGGTCGGTTGCAAGCTCATTAAAGATGATATTTCACCTAATGTTGATCAAAGAACATATCGATCAATGATAGGCAGTCTTTTGTACATCACAGCATATCGTCCTGATATAATGCAAGATCTTGGAATTGTAGGTTGTTATCAATATGCTCCTAAACAAATTCATTTAGAATATGTCAAAAGGATATTCAAATATTTGAAGGGTACAATGACTTATGGTCTCTGGTATCCTAGAAATCAAAATTTTTATTTAACTGCATATTAAGGTGTTGATTGGGCAAACTGTTTGGATGAGAGAAAGAGCACCATTGGAGGTGCATTCTTCTTTGGTGATTGGTTGGTAGCATGGCTTAGTAAGAAGGAGGGATCTATTTCATTATCAACCACAAAGGCAGAGTACATTGTTGTTTCTACCTACTACACTCAGATTTTATGGATGATACAAACTCTTACAGATTTAAAGGTAACTTATACTAATCCAATTCCACTTCACTTTGATAACACCAATTCCATTAGTGTCTCCAAGAATCCTGATCTCCATTCAAAGAAGAAGCATATACCAATAAAGTATCATTTTCTCAAAGAGCAGGTCACAGACATAGTTGTTTAGTTGAATTATATTCCTTCCATAGAACAAATTGCATACATCTTTACTAAACCCCTAGCTAAGACACCATTTGAATATCTCCTTCAGAAGTTGGGTGTCATCCCCTCTCTCACCTGAGAGAGTCCATCCTGTCAGGGGCAGTATGTGTTGGTTGAATATCTGATACCTTTGAAAATTACTATAACAACTCAGGGGGAGCATGTTTTGTTTGACATTCATGTCAAAGGGGGAGAAAATGTGTGGTCTAGATGCTACAGTTTGAGGTCTAAGAAGAATAGTGAAACCTTTCAGGGTTTCCATCAATGCCAAAGGGGGATATTGTTGGCATGTTTTACAGGAAGAGTGTGCTTGTCATTGATGGCAAGAACAACAACAATGATGGAAAACAGGAAAATCATAAGCTTAGGAGGAGAAGAGAACAATATGTAGAGATTAAATCTCAGAAGATATGGCACGTTGAAAATCAGATCAAATCAAGACCATTGATGCACAATCACCAGATCAATGGTAGGGATGAATTGCGGAGAGAGAAAGAAGAATCAAACTACTCGCTAGTTACAATCCTGCAATCGGTCTAGATTGTCAGATCTCATAAACCCAAATATCGACGTTTGTGGTTGATCTAACAAACGATCAGATTAAGTTGGATTAAGTTGTGACTGTCGGATGCGCAATCGCAAAATCATGTTATTTCTAGAGATTGAAAGGAGAATTAAACATCGTGTTATTTCCAATCCCAAAATTATTCAGGACCGTCGCATATTATAGCTTCATAGATCGACGATTTTGGTTGACTCACCAACCATGCACAACTTCAAATTGCGGAGTTTGGGTGTCTAGTTAAATCAATTGCAAGTTGTGGTTCCGCAATCATCATCAATCATTGATCTGCTTCGAGTGTTTTCATAACCATTGGATCACTTTAAAGTGGAAGGATAGGATAAGCGGGGATAAAGGGTTGAGAATTTGATTATCCGAATACCTGTCAGCCGTCGGATGAAACCCGACTTCCCGTCAGTCGTCAGATCATTCTTGAGTGGAAGGATTGGATAAGCGAGATAAGTTGTGAGATCACATTTATGCGAATTTCCATCAGTCGTTGGATAATTCTAAGTGGAAGGACAGGATAAGCTAGAAGAGTTGCATCACAAACAGATCGAGTCATTTATCTAGAATCCTGATCAAACGAACATCATTCACTTTCGGTATAAACATGTGAGGAGGTTACTCTCCGAAAAAATCTCACTTCAAGAGTTCAGTTTTAGATTTGAAATTATCGAAGCCTGGAGACCCAGAGATCCAAAATACATTATCGATCGTCGGATCATTCGAAGTAAATCTTAGTCATAAGATAATCCGAAGAATATCTCAAGCGTCATATCGTCCGAAGAAAATATGGGTCGTCTCATCCAGAGCATCAGTTTGAATGTTAAAATTCTTGAAGCCTGGAGATCCAAAATAAATTCTCGACCCTCGGATCATCCAAAGTAAATCTCACCATCAAATCATCTGAAGAATATCTCAAGCGTTGGATCGTACAAAGTGAATTTGGGTCGTCTGATCCAGAGCGTAAGTTTTATATTTGAGATTTCAAAAGTCTAGAGACCCAAAGGAGATATCGACCGTTGATTGAGGAAGGGGCCGCAGAACCATTGATCTAGTTGAAAGTCCAATTTCCTGAAGTGAAATAAGAGTCGTCGATTGAAAGGAAAGGTGTCTGCAGATCATCGACTCTGGAATATTGGCGTACAGATAAAATCAGGGTTTGATATTTGAAACTCCCAGAGCCCGAATCATGAAGTAAATCACAGTTGTTGATTTAGGGAGGTTAGATCTGATCTACAGATCGTGAAAGGAAAGATCTGAGTCTTCCGTTCAGGAGCACCATCAATATCGTGAGATCGAATATCCCATCGCATTGCAGGGTCAGAACATGCTCGGGTCTTAATTTTACGTGAGCATGCCACAATTGAAACCACGGTTTTGGAGAAAGGGTATGTGGAAGCTCGAGGTAAATTGTGGGGAAAAAATCAGTTTGATTCAAACCACCTTTGGACACGCCCGCAATCATGTGGTCACATGAGATCAGTGCCCAAATTCATATCAAGAAACAGAGCTAGCGCTCACTAGACCGAGATCTGGAAGAACCTTTTGAATAGGCATTTGGTCACCACTGGTGGTCATGTGAAAGTAGGGGATTAGAATTCAAAGAAGCCAAAACGATTGACTGTAGTTACCAAAGATGATGAAGAATTGTGACTGCTAGAGAAGCCAAAAGAATCTCAGGATAATGCCCGCTAGTGATGAACAGGTTTAGGATAACTTCCAGAGAAGCCAAAGAATCTCAGGATAACGCCCACTAATGATGAACGGATTCAGAATCACCGCCAGAGAAGATGAAGAGTTCAAATGGTGATCATGTAGAGGAATATGCGTGAGAAAGACATGCAGAAAAAATATGAGTGTAATTTCTGAGTCAATGGTGAAGGGAGTGGGGAGCATGAGATGAAGCATAGCATCTGAAGTGGATATCAGAGGTGCAATGTATAGAATGTAGAGGCCAATCAGAGCATAAAAGCTGAATAAGGAAGAGGAGACATTGAGTTGTAACATACTATATCAGATACAGAGCAAGTAAGTAAAGTTTTATATATCAGGGTGGTAGGGTGGTGCTAGGGAGGACTATTGTCTTTAGAGTTTCAAGTGGGTTCTTGAACAGAGGGAATTGTAGCTTCCATCTAGTTGCAGCTAGAAAAACCAGGGTGATAGGGTGGTGCAAGGGAGAAATATTGTTCTCTATTATACAGGTTGGTGCCTGTGTGACTGGAAGTTGGTGCTTCCATTCTATTGGTGTTGGAACACTCAGGGAGTTGGTGCTTCCTTCTAGTGGTTTCTAGATAAATTAGAGAGTTGGTTCTCTCAACAAGTTGTTACCTGTAAAACAGAGGTTGTAGCCTCAAAAGGAGTTGGTGCTCATAAGAATGATAATGTACAGAAAAAAAAGACTACTTATCATATCAAGAAGAAGAGGTTTTCTCCCTTTATGGGGTTCCTCAAGAAATATCTGTCTTTTTATATTTAATGTGTGTGATTTATGTTGAATATTATATTGCTTACTTCCCTACATTACTGTGATCATCATTAAGTGTTCTGTAAAGAGTTTAAAATGGGAATAATTGTTTAAGCAAAATAATAATTGATTCACCCCCCCCTCTCAGTTGTCCAACATAACCGAGAAGAACAAATTTTGACTGGCCCCACTCAGTGCCTTTGGCAATCATGTGGCCTCCAAATCCCCAAAAAACGTCGTTTAGGGCCTCAAAACAGCCCCGGAAGGTTGGAACCTGAAAAACTATCGAAAAATTGCCAAGGTGGAAAACTGTTTTTCGAGCCATTGGAATAGGTGGGTGGCCACCGATATCCACCTAGATCAATCCTCCCTAATTAGGAAGAAATGGTCTCCATTGCGTTGAGCTCCCCCATCAGATGAGGAAATTTCTACTGAATTTGGCCTCGTGTGAGCCACTTGCCTTGGTGCAGGAGTTACCTTAATTTGATGACTCGATAAAGCTAGATCATTTGTTGTCGAGTGCCCTTGATATATGTGTCTACAATTTGATCATTGGATTATTGTTTCATGCAGTCTGGGTTGATCTCGGTTGGTGTCAACTTCTCTTCTATCTCTGAGGTGTCCAATAATGGTGGGAAATATGGCCAAAGGAGAGCCACGTTGAAGACTGGATGCAGACCAAGGAAACGGGAATGTTGAGCTCAAAATCATTATCACCCACAACCTTAGTGATGGTTTACAATTGATAATGGAGTGGGAAAAGATTTCGATGGGGCCCCGTAAGGAATTCTTTCTACAAATGCAACCAAACTTTGTCTTCCACCTAAAACTTATGTGGCACCCATTGTTGATCATGGTTTTGCTTGTACTTGGCATTAGACTTATGTAGAATATCCTGAACCCGTTGGAAGATGTGTTGGATATTCTCAATGAACCGTGTGGCTTTGTCAACTTTTGGTGGAGCAGGGGACACATCGGCGAGGTGGTCGTTAGTGGTAGTGAAAAATCCATTGGGCCCAATGGTTGGAATCCCAACCCCACCTAAAAGGGGTTGTGGCCAGTTGAGCTATGCAAAGCTCGGTTGTAGCTATTTTGGACATAGGGAAGACTCTCATCCCATGTGCATATTTTTTTTTAATT
Organism: Picea engelmannii; assembly: GCA_009831015.1. Taxonomy (NCBI): domain Eukaryota; kingdom Viridiplantae; phylum Streptophyta; class Pinopsida; order Pinales; family Pinaceae; genus Picea; species Picea engelmannii. The sequence continues at coordinate 551,774 of ML793492.1, read as the reverse complement.
GTACATGCACATAATATGTACGACCATCCGATTGACGACATCAGTTTTTCCATCTGTCTGGGGTGAACGACACTAGATTTGGTGAGGTTGGTATCTAGCAGTGACTAGAGGATCGACCACAATGAGTTAAGGAACTGACTATCATGGTATGAGATAATGGTTTGTGGTATCCCAAAATTTACCCATACTCGCTCAAAGAAAATCTTGGCAGTGGCTTTTGTTTTGATGTTCTTCTTGTAGGCGGATAGAATCATCATCTTGGAAAAGTGATCAACAACCAAAAAAACATAGTCATTTCCCCTCTTGGCAGATGGGAGGCCCGACATGTAGGCCATTGATATGGATTCCCATGGAATGTTAGGAGTAGGTAGAGGGGTGTACAGGTCTTGTTTCTTAGTGGTTGGTTTGGCAATAATACAGGCAGTGTAGGAGCTGATATACTTGTCGACATCCTGTCGAAGTTTCAACTAGTAAAAATGTTTTTTCAACACTGACAATGTCTTTTTGATGACAAAGTGTCATGCCACTCGACTGTAGTGAGCTTCCCAAATCCGATTTGCACTCTCGCTTAATGGAACTCAAATATGGCCTAGCCAGAACAACAACCCATCCTGAAGATGGAAATTAGCGACCATTGAGTTGGCGCCCAACATTTGGTAGGTGGTTGAGAAGTCAGAGTCTGTATCATAGAGGTGGGGCCATCCGAACATCTTGTGGTTGCAAGAGTCTAGCACCGTGGTGAGTGTCACGACGGGAGGTCAGTTGAGGCAATCAACAACTCGATTGTTAGTTCTTGTTTTATACTTGATGTTGAGGTGGAACTGTTGTAAGTATGTTGACCACTTATAATGGAAATAATTCTGCAATTTTCCTTAGGTCTGCGTGAACTGTAGTGGCTTGTGATCAGTGTGGATGACTCTCTCCTTCCCAAGAATTTAATGTCTCCATTGACGGCAAGATTTCACAATGGAGTACATTTATTTTTCGTAAGTAGGGTACTTACAGACAACATCTTATAGTGTCTCACTATGATATGCCATAGGGTGGCTGTGTTGAGTGAGAATGGTTCCCACAACATAGTTTGAAGCATATGTCTTTATCTGAAAGGGATGTTGCAAGTATGGTAATGAAAGTACTAGGGATGAGCACAAACTCTTCTTCAAGTGATCAAAGGATTTTTGTTGGGACAGGCCCCACAAATTTTTTTCCTTACCTCCACCCCTGGTTACTTGGTTGAGGGCCCATGCGATATGAGAGAATCCTAGCATGAACCTGCGATAGAAATTGGCAAGGCACAAGAAGCTCTGAAGTTCAGCGAGTGTGGTTGGGGATGGCCAGTCATAGATGACCTTGATCTTGGCTGGATCCACATGCATGCCATGTTGATCAACTATGTAGCCTAAGTAATGGAACCTGTCCATGCCGAAGGATCATTTCTAAAAGTTTGCATATATATAGTTTCTATTGTTAGAGGGTGTGCAGAACATGTTGAATATGTTGCAAGTGTTCCACCCAAGTCTTGTTGTAGATGAGGATGTCATTCAAATACAAGTCATCATAAATTACGATAGGGTAGTATTGTTCCTTAATAACATCCCTAAATGATTCCCAAATGGTCGTGACTATAAATAATGAGGGTTCCTCTGTTTCCTTTTGCTCACTGAAAGTTTCCCACCAATCTTTGACATGGGGAATGACTTTGAGGAGCGCAAATGTAATCTTTTCTCTATTTGAAAACTTATGAATAGAAAAATACCCTTCTAGTAGATTGAACCACTTGTCTACAACATCTGTGTCTATCTTACCTTCAAATATAGGAATATTGAAGTTGATTTGTACCTTTAAGGGGGCGACACTTCTTCTCTAGGAAGATGCATCGCATGTTGGTAGTCGCCGAAGGATTTACGTGAAACTATCCATCATCTCGTTCCTTTGTTGTGTGAGGGCTTCCTCAAGCCACATTTTGAAATGATCTCCAGTCCCATCATATTTATTTTCTCCTTCCATGAGAGGTCGCTTGGGTGTGTGAGAGCTTCTGTCCTCAAGAGAAACAAGCTCGAGACCCAATTCTTTGTACCTTGACCTTATTGGGGACATGCATTAAGACGACAAGGAGTAGACTACTCTGATACCACTGATCTGGATTTCATGAGCAGAATGAAATGAATACAAATTATTAAAAGATGCTTAACACAAAATAACAAAGATACACTAAAGCTAGTTTTCTATTCAATAAGGAAATAAGCTGAATCTGTAAAATGCAACGGAAAACAAGCTTGTTGGAATGGTAGTGGCTTATCTCTGAGAAGAGATGTGACGGTTGTGCTCATTCACAAGAATATGGTTACAATGAGGCTCTGAAGGCATTTTTTACAATAAACAGGAATTTCAAAACCCCTAGACATCCAAAAACCTAACCCTAGGAGATGAAGTCTCAAAAGTCATGTGGGCCCCATTTGGGTAAGTTAGTACATAAACTTCTCGGGGTCGTAACTTTTGCATAAGATCTTCGTTTTATGTGAAAGATAGCCCATTGGAAAGGTATAACCGAGAAGAAATTTTTTTGACTAGCCCAGGTTAGTGCCTCTAACCCCAAATCGACAAAAAGCGTCGTTTAGGACCTCAAAATGGCCCCGGAAGTTTGGAACTCGAAAAACGGCCAAACAACTACCAATGTGGAAAACTGTTTTTCGAGCCGATGGAATAGGTGGGTGGCCACCGATATCCACCTGGATCAGGTGTTGAGGTCGAACACTTAAAGAATACATCGACCAGGAGACATTGATGTATTCCCAACTGTCAATGGCGAGAGAACCTGCCAGTAATGACTCCAAGCCTCTAGGTACTCATAGGACTCTAGGTCTCATTTCTAGAATAGATGGGTTGAATTCGATGGAAGGAGACCCGCTAAAAGGAGAGAATTAAGGAATCTCTCATCATTTAGCACGAGGTACAAAGAAGGAGCTTGGTGATATGGAGGAACTCGGATGAAGAACATGTTCACGAACCAATGACCTTGTGTATCTTTCGTGTGAACCAGATGCAAGTAGTGCATCTAAAAGACCCTCTAAATAGTAGTCAATAAGGAATATTTTCGACAAAAGGAAGGAAACCACCAATAAGGATAATGGCATCCAAGAAACTACATGAATCCCACTATGTGAATAGATTTCTTGCCATAGAACACAAGGTAAAACCCCCAGTCAGTGACCAATGAGGAAATGTCGACTGTTGGGTTCAAGGTTAACCACCCATAATGAAAGTAGGACCAAGGTGCATGATAGGACTACAAATTCATTAACTCTGAGACACACTAAGGGTATGACTGACATGCAAAGTCAAGAGTTCTAAGAAATGGCTGACACAAGTTGATAAACATCCTTTGAACAAGAGCATGAGACATATGGATGACTCTGGCATCATAGACTCATTGATGAAACTTTGTGATGTAGGATGCACCAATCAAACTCGCCATAGGGACTGGAAGAGTAACCAATTGGGGGAGTAAACTCTAAGTAACGAGATCAACATCCTAAGTTCATGCTAAACCCAAAATTTGGATGACAAGTGGACTCAAAATTTTATGCTTTGTTCAAAGGAGACATGACTACTCCCAACATAATATAATTTTCTTTTCCCACCCATCTTTTTTTTGTTTCTTCATAGTCAAATAATTCTATGATACAGAGGAGGAAACAAGTGTTGCTAGTAAGCAACTAGTTCCAATAGTGGAAAATTCATATTCTAAATGCAAGGAGGTGCATGCAGGATATGGACAATCGGGGGAATGTTTCCTCTTGGGCTATAGGGTGTGAAGCTGCAAAGGATATAAACAAGGCTCTGCTTGGTGGATGATGCAAACTGTTGAGGTGATAGGATTATAATGCGAAATTGACAACTGACAATAGGCTCAATAATGTAAGCAAGATAATAAGATGCAATTACAACTTAATGCCAAAGAATATCATTTTTCATTAATTTAGTCTACTAGGTTTTAAAAAGGGTTAAACTTACACCAAATAAACGTCCTTTCAAATCCAATTTACGAGTGTGAAAGAGATAATTTCACTCGACAATATTTTCTCTTTTTGAGAGAGTAAAAAAATAGCTTAAACCAGACTCGTTGGGAGTCCCACTAGGTATAGGTCAGCATTCTTATGAGTAATAAATGAGGTTCGAACACAAAGTCATATATTAGCTATAAGGGAATCTTGGTCCTACAGAAAAAATATCTGCATGGGCACCAAACGACACAAAGATTCTAACTAGGGCACCCATGTTTGGTAATTCTCTACCATTCAATAATGACACTTCTAGTTGCGGAAAGAAGGTTATGTGTCACTACTAAATGAATTTGTACCTAAGGCATACAAATCGCAGTTATAGGATAATGCAAAAGGGCAAAATGGAGTGATGACCTATCCTATATGTTGGTCAACGAAAATACCTACCAAATTTATGAATGGGAGACATGGCACTATAAACAGAAATAATCCATGGATAAAACCACAAAAACCAACTCCATCCACTACTTTATTAGTCCATTAGGCCAATGATCCAGGTGGATATCAGGGGCCACCCACCTTTTCCAAATGGCTCAAAACAGTTTTCTCGCCATTTTGGCAATTTACTATTTTTAGCAGGTTTTAACTTCCGGGGCCATTTTGAGGGCCTAAATGAAGTTTTTTTT
>ML793492.1:483346-527472 GCA_009831015.1 Picea engelmannii | reverse complement strand
ATCCATTTTCATCTATGCATTCTCATCAAGGACAATACATATTATATTACATCAATCATCAATCAATCAATCCTTTGACATCAATCAATCACTTGACATCAATCAATCAAACCATTGGCATCAATGACAACATGATCCAACACACTAGTGCATTCAAAATAAAAAGGAAGTTATAGTATCCAATTTATGAGGGAAGTATATAGATATCTGGTAAAAAATAAATAGAAGTTATTGAGCATCAAGTAGAGAAGCAATTTTATTTTATGAAAAACTGTTAGGGTCTTACCATAACTTCCCTATTTGGTGGTACTTAGAAATTAGGTAATTAATGTAATATGTCCTTTGGAGAGCAGCATAAATGAAGATGGACTCACGATGGTGGGGATTTTTCTTGTAAGAAGTTATTTATAGAACTAAAAAACTATGTAATATTTTGTGAAGGATTGTTATTGTATTAGATCTTTTCTCAAAGGAAGTTTCCCCATGGAATAGGCCCATGAACATTGCTCTCTCTTCTAGAGTATCAATATAAGGGTTATATTCTATAGGTTTAATCTCATTGTTATATTATGTAGGTTTAATCTCATTGTCTCTTGTATTTTCTTTTTTTCACTTATATTTATATCTAAATATTGTTTGTTTTGTTGTTTATGTTAGTTAAGTAGATTGCAAGTGGTATTAGAGATCTTTCTTAAACCATCACATGCACCAATTTTAGAATTTTTTTTTTAGGATAGAGACATGTTCAAGTGTCTTTAAACATATCTATCTATCATTAAACAAGTAGACCTATAATTCGTGAAGAATACACGTGATGAATACAAGTAGCATCACCTAGTTGGAAACCCCTGTAACCTCTCCTTCGAGTTGTACTAGATCAAACTAAATATACCTACAAATTTAATCTCCCACATACCCTTGGATATATCAAAATCTCTCTAGGAGCACCTGAAACTAACCTTAGGTAGTCCTCTTGACCATACTACTACTATAGTACAGCAAGAACAACACTTATGTAGATCACTTTAGCATACCAAGTAATTGAGTACTACAACTAGGGGTATGAGCTATCCTCCTTAGTTGGTGCCCTAAATGATTCAATGAAGTACTATTGTTAGGAATTCTCAAGTATCTCATAGAGCTATAACACATGTTACTCATTTTACTTATGACCCTCCAAACCCTAACCTTTGTAGAATAGGTAATTGAAAGAACATTCTTGTTGGACTATTGAGAGTTTGGGAATTTGTTAGTGCAATAATACTAATCTAGGAGTGATAATCCTACTAGAGTAAAAAAAAATGGAGTAATATTCTTCTTAGAGTAATATAAAAAAGTTTATAAGAGATCTATCTCAAAATACTCCTTGCACGATGTTGATCATGTTGGTATAACTCTTTACTAACCTTTTTTGTGAACCTGTCCATACTATTGTAAGCGACCTATCTCAATAATCTCCTTGTAAAGAGTTGATTTCATTGATATATCTCAATAGTGTCCTTGTAAAAAGTTGATTGCATTGATATAATTCTCAAATAATTGGGATGTTGTTTACTCCAAATGTGACTAAAGTGATAGAGCAAGAATTAAACTTGGGTAGGGAGAATACCAATCATTCCTCCCAACCACCCAAACTAAACCCAATTGACATGATCACTTTTAGTTTATAAACAATTTATTTTAGTTTAAGTTGGGTTTTTATAATAAAGTTTATGTTTTGAATTTTTTTTTAAAGTATGTATATGAATTTTATGAGGATCATGTTTTGAATTCTTTTTAAATTGTTTTGGATACCATGTGTATTTACTTTATGGATTATAAGTTTAAATGATTGGTAAAGTATATATAATTATAAGAATTTAATTGAAAAATAATGTTTTTGTTGTTGATAATAAAATTATATACAATCGTGAAGAAGAAATTAAAAAAACAAAATAAAAAAAAATGAAAATAATAATCGTGAAAAACAAAATAAAGAAAAATGAAAATAATAAATGATAAAAGAAATAAATAATATATAAAATTTGGGATGTTTTGTGAAGTGTTATGGGGATTATTTATAATTTCTAAACCTTAAAAAGAAAGAAGTAGTAGATGTTGCTAAGAATCAATAAATTGATGAACATATGATGTATATATGTAATGTTGTAGCGTTTGCAAATACTTACTTTGTAATTTACTAAATTGTTTCTAATAGATGAAAATACAATTATATAGATAATGATGTAAAATTTGTAAATATTTATTTTGTGTTTTTACTAAATGTTTAGTTTAAAATATATTTTAATATAAGTTTATTTAAATCTATTTATTTAATATAATATTTTTTAATTTAAATTTAAAAAAATATAAATACAAAAATAAACAAAGTTTACTCTAAGTATTTATTTAATTTATATAAATTATATTTACTAATTAAAAGTTTTTAAATAAATATTTAAAACTATATTATTAACGAGTATTAATGAACTAATAGCTTAGAGAATGGGGTAGAAACCCACCCGCCTTTTGAAAATCTTAGGATACTTACTATTTCAAAGATAGACTTAAAATTCAACGATATGATTATGATTTTACATCTATCTTTATATTTTCATGTAAATATATATATTTAGAATACACTTTCTCAAAGTGGGGTGGATTATATGAAAGTGTCCATTATTTTTTCAGATTAATATTTATGGATATGTATGTTAGATTTTATAATTTGTTAAGATGTTGAGTGATATAAGACTTTATAACTATCTATATATGTATGTTAGATTTTATAATTTGTTAAGATGTTGAGTGATATAAGACTTTAGAACTATCTATAATATATAGATAGTTATAAAGTCTTATATCACTCAACATCTTAACAAATTATAAAATCTAACATACATATCCATAAATATTAATCTAAAAAAAATAATGGACACTTTCATATAATCCACCCCACTTTGAGAAAGTGTATTATATATATATATAAAAGAATAATGTTAAATAAATTAAATTATATATATAATTTATATGTATTATTTAAAATTTCATATGCTACATATTATTTAAAAGATAATGATTTTGTGATTTCAATTGGAATATATAATGATGAGCAACTGTGTTATTTCAAATGAAATATGGAACATTTAATGAATGAATTTGTAATGTTAGATAATATTTCGAATATAATATGTAATGTTGAATAATTGAGTTACTTTTATTYGATAATGGAAMATGACATTTTAATGAGACAATTTATTACATATTCACACAAGTTTATTGTTATGTGATGTGCTAAAAATAACTAGTGCTAATGTGTACTTTGTGGGAGCCCACACTCACAAGGGATTTTCATCATGTGTTCTAATTATGGGCTAAGTACACAATAATACTCTTAACATCCATATACCTATTGATACACCTGGTTTTGGTCCTTTAGTGCATGCACATTGAGCTAGGCTATCATCTTCTACTAGATCATAGAGTAGCATGTTGCTCAAACCAAAACCAGTTAAATTTACCATGCGTGCACTCATTACAATGATGCAATTTGCATCTAGATATTGATATCCTTACACCCTAGTGGTGCAATTTATTCATGCATGTCTTTTTCTAGTGAGAAGAACATGGACACAATATATAATGGCCCAAAAACTCATGTAGGTGTGTTGGCATCCAATAATTCTTGTCAAATTTTATCATGATAAAATGTCGTCGCCAAGGGATAAATGTTTCTGTAGATGCCTCCTGCTCCTTACAAACTTTTTTCTCCTTTTGGTTTTGAGAAGATTCATTGGCCTAGATGTGTGTAAGAATTCATCATTTTAATCTATCATTTTCTTTGTTTAATATCATGACTGAAAGAATGAAATTAGAACAAAATTTGGCTTGAATAATCATCATACAGTTTGTGATTTTTTTTGTTACTTTTGTAAATAGGATTGTAACTAAAGGGCATATATATTATTTTTATAACACCTAAAATTTTGTAAGCATGTCTCTTTCATTTGTTGATCCATTACCATAACACTTGATTTATCCACTTTGGGAGATATGAATTAGTCATTTTTATTTTTTGATTATATGGTTTTTACATTTGACATATGCTTGACTGCACAGCTAACAAAACCTTGGGTTAAATTCAAAATATGAATCATACTCCTACCAATCATATCATGATCTTGTCACCCTATTATAGGACAATGACACACTCACATTCCACATCACCCTTTATCCTTCATAACTCAGACTAGCATTCGTTGTTGAAAGAGGTAAGAAGTGGTGTTTTAGGTTTAGTATTCATTTCTCAGAATGGTTTATTGTCCTGTGCATCCTCTGGTTATTGCCCACTCAAAGCTCCAAATGTTTGTTGCGGAAGCCTCCTGAATCCTTAGGTATCGGGTTCCTCCTGATTATGCAAACCTCTTCCTACTGTTTGTGTGTTGGAGAACACAACCTACATCTCGTTTCCTTTATTGTTTCTATGTCATAGTATACATGGTGCCTGTGGTAAGAATAGAACCCAATGGTTTGCAAGACCTCCTCTCTCATGATGATGTCATAGACGACATTGTGGTACATGGCTGGGATGTTTTCATCACATGGTTTGAGGGCTTCAACCTTGTTGTGTCCCAAGCTTTCACTCAGACGTTTGATGGCACTAGGGCTAAGGTTGGGGATCTGCAGCTGGAGGTGACATAGGGTTCCATTGTAGAATCTACAGGACTACTCCAAGAGGGGAACAATGGTTTAAAAAAACCAAAATCAAAGGTGTGCCTTGGCATTTTATCATGGCCTCCAAGAAATCGTTTCTTTTCTCAAAAGGTACACCAATTTCTCTTTTCAAGCCTTGATGGGATGGCTTGCTCTTAATGCTGAAGAAATTTATTACCTATGAAGGTAGATATGGTCTAGTATTCTTGTATCATGTCCGCTTGCTCATGGTGTTTCTAGGTTTTAAGTTGAATGTTCCTTTTTATCTGCATAGGAGTTTACATAAAATGGATAGGTTCTATCATAGGAAAAAATTAAACCCACAGTCAAGCATGTTTCACCATGGCCTCATTAAGACTGGGGATAGTTGGGGAAAATTCTTGTTAAGAAATAGTTTTACCCTACCTGAAGTTGAAATAGAATCACCTCTCCATCTCAATGAAAACCGTAGTCCTTGTCAATCTAACCCTACTGTCAAAAACCTATGTATCAATTTACAGGAAGACCATGTGTCCACAAATCAAACCTCTGTTGCTATCCAGAAGACATCGGGCAAGAAGCCACAATGTGATTTTGTGCCTCGAAAGTCATTAGAAGAGGTTTTAAATGTGTTAAAAGAAAGGTTCCTACTATTCCTCCCCATGAGCCGATTCATGTTATTTTAAGCAAGACAAGCATCAAGAAAAAGGGAAGGCATAAAAAATAGAGTGATCTAGATGTGAATTTTATGAATAAGAGGACAGGCTGACTCCTATATAGGAAATTGAGAAACCAACAACGTGGTAATGAAGAATCGACTCCAGTAATCAAGATCAATGATCATTTTGATGAAGATGATATCGATAAGTTTATTTCCCAAGAGGATGTAGATGATAAGTTTCTAGGAAATAAAATTGATACTGATACAATACAATATGATTTTGTTTCTAATCTCCCATCGTTCCTAAATAATTGAGAAGGTTTCTCTAGTATACAACACGATATGAAGAAAATTACAAGACATACAAAAATGCCCTCTGCAAAACAGGCTCAACCTCTACCTACCATAGAACCATTTCACTGTGAAAACTATCTTGATTGCGTTGAGAGAAACTACAGGGATATCCCCTATCTCCAGGCACAGTTAAACCAGATGGTAGCAAGAAACTCATTGCTCGAGAGGGAGAATGAAGAATTGAGGGCATGCATTCAATCGAATGCTCACAAGGCAAACAAGAGTATTAAATGGGTTGGTAATGTAATTATTAAAAACTCAACGAATTTCAACACCATCATAAATTCAGATTTATCATATGCTTCTTTATCAAATCTCTGAAATGGTAAATATTTGTTTGATTCTTGTGATTTGATTTTGTTTAAAAATAATAATAAATAGATTCACTTTTGATTTTGTTTTTTATTTTGAGACTAGCTACAGAATCAAAAGATTTTGTAGCCAGTCTATTTAAAATTATTTATTTCTATTATTATATAAACTTTGATTTTGTTTTATCTTTTCAGGTAAGCAACAACTTATGATGATATGTTTAAGGACAAGAAATCATGGGATAAGCGGTTCAATTAGCTTAAGTAATTTCCCATTTTTGAAGAAAAAACAATGTCATTAATGTAATTATTTTTTGATGTATGAATTCCTACAGGAGTATTCCTGTTGTTATTCTATTTTTGCAAAACATACCTATTTTCAGGGATCATCCTCTATCATGTATGATAAGAGGTAATTGATCCAAGACATGTTTAAATATATGTTGTTTCTTAGTGTATAGGGAACTTTTTCTGGATTATAGAATAGACATATAATTTTTGAAGTGATATGGGAAAAACAGTTTGCTATTGGATTTACACCTATGTAAATAGTGCAATTATTGTTTCATTGTATTCTCCTATTATTTCTATGTTTTGAGATGTTATTAGTGTTGATTTATCTTTAGTCTTGTCTTCACTTAATGTTTCATATCGTTGATTATTTAAACATTGTCCATAATCTGATGGTCTAGTTTGTACCTTTGGTCGATCAATCATTTAGTTATTTATGAGTTTACTTCTAATGTTAAATGATTGATAACATCACTGCTCAAGATTGCGATTTCTTTCATCCTCAATTATTGGTTATCTTAAGGTCACATGGTATTTAATTAATTGTCTTTTTGTTGTTATAAATTCATTCCAAAAACATGAAACACTTTCTTGAATTTCTTCAAGAAGTTTTGTGATTGTCTCTGTCATAGGTTTCCTCTTAATACAGGACAAATAGGAGCTCATACAACACATGGAAAGAAACTTACATTTTTATGGCTGATCAATTAAAGGTTAGTAGATTTATCGTTTTCTTTTAAACTGTTTATCTATGAATGAAACAATGATTGCATTAATTATATTTGACTATTTTTGTGTCGTTGTTGCAATCGTATTTACTTGGTATTCACTAGTTTAATATCTTTAAACATTAGAAAGAGCACTGCTCATATTTTATCTTGTTTAGAAATTTTATCAAACAATTATTTTCGCAAGATTTTATTTAAACCTTGTAAACTGTTTATAATCACTGTACATTAACACGATTGCTCAACATTTTTTAATTAGTAGGTCGGTTGTTAGAATCATAGCTTCAAATTAGTTTGTTTCATTGCATTGTTTTTAGGACCTTAGTTGGCTAACAAAGCCATTAAACCCGTCAGATTAGATCATACCAAACGACTTGGGTTAAATAGACAACCCCGGTCCAGATCTATCCTTCCTATTGATGGTGTGTCATAAACACCCGTCAAAAAATAATGCTAGAAGGAGGGCCTAAAATTCATTGATGGCATGTGGAGATTGTAAGACTCCCCTAAACAATCATTCTTCTGTCGTAATGCACAGTCTCTCAGACACCAACGTTACGCTTGAAACAACTACTACCGCAAACATTACCTCTGGCATTCCCGTCGAATCACTGACACCAGTTACTCAAGGGATTGACGTCCAAGAAATTGTTTGCCAATCACCCTTAAGAAACCAAAGTGTTTTATCCTGTATTAGACAACCTGGTAGACAACTTAATCAACCCCTTGATTTTACAAATCTTCAAGAACAACCTCAATAAATTGGTCTTCCCGAAAAAAAAATTGGTGGTAATATTACTAATCCTGTTGAATCACTTATCCTTGGTGACGGAGGATCTGGCATCCCACCATCCCCACCTAGTTCTTCCCCACCTTCTTCAGGAGGGGAATCCTTGAACGGAAGAAGTTCTTCATCTGAACCATATCAACCTTCAACTCCACCAACTCCCATGGAAAACCAAAATAATCCTACCATACCTTGGCTCAATCAAGATGTCGTGGTTGTTCTTGGACCCCAACACCCATTTCCTAAACATACAGAGAAATGACTACCCAAATTTGATCCATATTTGAAGCAATCAACTGAGGATCACATCAAAACATTTATTTTATCTTTTAGACTCTGGAGTGTTGAACATGAAGATGTCCTGTGTAGATTATTCCCTTACACTTTTGAGGGTAATGCCTCAACCTGGTATTTTTCCCAACAGCCTCAAACCATCGTCTCTTGGGACAAGTTTGAAACCTATTTTCTAGAAAACTTCAGAGATGATAAATCTCTAGAAGTCTTGGTAATGGAACTCTCTAGTTTGAATATGAACCTTGAAGAAAAATTTGAATGCTTTAACCAAAGATTCCTAACACTAAAAAACAAAATCCATGTAGATTCGATGCCTGCAAAAAACTTGATTGTTGCATATTATACTAAGGCCCTGCATAAAAACATAGCCATATGGGTTAAAAGTTCCAAAAAGAATACATTATTACAAGCCTTTGAGGAGGCAACATAGATTGAGAAAGACATTTTGAGATTAAAAGATAATCTAAGTAGTGAGGCTTAAACAACTTTATCTTCTAAAAAAAAAATAGAAATTCTCACTAGGCCTCCTCAAGCTAAAAATCAACAAGAAACATTAGACTTGGAGAGTTTGTAGAAAGCTTTCCAGAATATATCCAATTGGGTCGTTGACTTGAAAAGATCAGTTGAGGAGGCATTTACAAATAAAGGAGGTTTCAGACCACCTTTTAGAATACATTTTTCTCCAAATTGGGCAAACTCGACCACAGAAGGTCTAAACTTCGAAGGTCTATAGTATGCTTTGCAAATAATTTTGGAAGCACATGACAACTTTGTTTCTACTCCTCATGAAAATCGTGATGATACAACTGAAGAAGAAACACCTGATGATGAGGATTCCTCTCCTCCCATTTTCGGGCACTTGTCGGACAACATTTTTCAAGCAACTTTGAATTTGTCTATCCCTATAACACTAGAAGTAAAGAACAAAACAAGCCTTCACCCGAAACAAGTAAAAATGTGGCTTCAAAAAGACCAAAGAAAACTGAAACAAGACAAGACCATGCTGCCCCAGTTTTAAAATATGATGTAGTTCAAGATCTTAAAAAAAATTAGGGCAAATATTTTAGTTTTTGAATTACTGAAATTTCCACTTATCCTACAAAAAATGCTCCAAAACATTGTTGAAAATAATAAAAAGAATGATCTTATCAGCAAGAAATCAATAGAAACTGTTTTAAACAAAGACAAAGATGTCCCAGGTAAAAATTCATCCAAAAACCAGGACAAAAGGGACTCATCAGAAAAAACTGTAGGAAACTTAGATAAAACTGTTTCAGGTACAACAATAAAAAATCAACAGAATTTTGTTTTTTTTGTAGGAAAAAATGTGCCTCCCTTTTTATTAACTTTTGAAATTTTTAATAGGAATGTACATAACTGTATGGTTGATTTTGGTGCATCGTCAAATGTGATTCCTTTGTTTGTGTGCCGAAAAATTAACGTTGAGGTAAAACCTTCTGATTTAAAGATCATTCAGTTAGATCGAACTAATGTTAAAGTTATTGGTGAACTTAAAAACATGTTGATAAGATTATCATTTAATCCCAATGTTCACCAAGTAATTGATATTATTTTTGTTGACATTCCTAAAGTATATGATCTGTTTTTGAGTAGATATTGGTCAGAACAATTACATGGCTATTTTTCTACAGACTGGTCTCATTTATGGCTGCAAGAAAATGGACAACCCAACAAGTTCAGAATAAACAGGGAACATTACCTCAAGTACATCGTGATAGATTTAAATGACCCAAATGAGCCTTTTATTATAGCTTCAAATTCGGTTGAGACACAGGGAATGAATAATTTCTTTGATAATTTATTGACTGAAATTTCCTCTATCACTAACCCAAAACAACAATCTGAAGTAACAACCTATACTCAGGAAGTAACTTTACCAATTACATCAAACATTGCTAATGATGAACAAATCTGGTCCTTATACTTTGATGGATCAAAATATCGGGAAGGGGTAGGTGTTGGTTGCGTGATTATCGATCCTACAGGTAAAAAAACATTTATTGTCTATTGGTTGGAGTTTGAATGTACTAACAACACAACATAATACAAAACACTTCCGCAGGGACTAAGAAAAGCACTGGATATGGACGTGAAAAAACTAGTAGTATTCGGTGACTTTGAAATTGTAGTCAGACAGGTAAGAAATACAATACATTGTTTATCACCACATTTGAAGAATTACCAAACCAAGGTATGGGGATTAATGAACAAATTTCTAGCATTTAATATAAATTCCTTTCCTAGGACAAGTAATTCAGAAGTTGATTTGCTAGCTAATGTTGCTTCTACATTGTTGCATGTTGAAGGTCTTTCTCCTAGCGCATTCTCAATCGAATTGCTATTCAGGCCATCAATTCCTGACAACATCACAAACTGGAGAGTATTTGATGATGATCAATAGATCATATTTTTTTTTCATATGGAAGATACCTTCTCGGATGCAGTAATCGATGAAAGAACTCATGACAAAAATATCCAAGATTTCACAGTAATATTCGATCCTCGATCTCCAAAATCATCATCTGAGATGGTAAATTCTATCACTAAATATGTTGTTATATTAGAAAAATTTTATGACCAACATGACAAGTTTAGAGGGGTAATCAATTGCAAAACAAACAATAACTCTTTGTTGTACAAAACTGTAAACTTAGGAACGCAAGATAGTCCTCAAAATATCAATCCGGGAAAATGATGTTTTGAACAAGAAAGGATTTCTTTTATAAAATTGTTAAAAGAATTTAAAGATGTATTTTCTTGGGCGTACGAGTATTTAAATACTTTTGACCCAAACATAATACAACATGTATGTCCTATGAAACCCCAAACCCAACCTTTTCAACAAAAATTGAGGAAAATGCATATGAAGTTAGCGCCTACTGTAAAAAAGGAACTAAATAAATTACTCATCGTAAAGATAATTTTTCCATTAGGCATACCCAATGGGTATCTAACTTAGTCTTTGTAAGGAAGAAGAGTGGAGAAATTCAACTTTGTGTCAACTTTCACAATTTAAACCAAGCTTCTGATAAAGAAAATTACCTCGTTCCTCTAATGGAACAAATTATGCAACAAGTATCAGGTTCTAAAAGACTATCTTTATTAGATGGTTTGTTAGGATACAACCAATTCCTTATGTCTCCTTCAGATCAACTAAAAACCTCTTTTTGTACCCCATGGGGCACCTATGCCTACATAAAAATGCCTTTCGTATTGATAAATGTCAGTGCAACTTTCCAGAGAGCAATGGACATTACATTTTGTGGCCTTATTAATGCTTCAGTAGTGGTCTATTTGGACAATGTCATTGTCTTTTCAAAAAACAAGAAGGACCACCTATCTCATCTCACGGTTGTGTTAGAATGATGTTGCAAATTCAACATTTCACTCAATCCTAAAAAATCAGTCTTTGCAGTAGAATAAGGGAAATTTCTTGGGTTTATAGTTTCTAAAGATGGAATGATAACTGATCCTGAAAGAACCCAAGTGATTTCCAACCTTCCCCCTCCTTCTTCCAAAAAGGCCATGCAATCCTTTCTGGGTAAAATAATTTTTTCTAGACGATTTGTCTTGAGCTTTTATGAGATGGTTAGACCTCTACAAAATCTGATTAAAAAAAATGTTTTATATAGGTGGGGACCACAAGAGACTCAAGCTTTTGATTCTATCAAAAAATCCATAGTCGAGGCACCTTCCCTGATGAGCCCTAATTTTTCCTAGGATTTTACCTTATATACTTTTGCATATGACAGATCTTATGCTATTGTGCTCACACATAAGAACACTGAAAGCAGTGAGATACCAATCTCATTTATGAGCTCTTACTTTAAAGGAGAAGAAATAAATTACCCCATGGTAGATCAAGAGGCGTACATTGCTTTTAAAGCTGTGAAACATTTCAGGTCTTATCTATTAAAATCTAGGACAAAAATTGTTGTTCCTTACCCTACTGTGAGAATTTTGTTAGTGCAGAAAGAGTTGGGAGAGAAAAGGGAAAATTGGATGACATCACTTAAGGGATATGACCTCGAAATAGTACCTTCCCAAATTGTTATAGGTCAAGGCCTTTGTAATTTGGTGGTTGATTCAGTTGATAAGTTGGAAAGGCAAATAAATACATCATATGTAAATCAACATAATGAAAAACAGATCAAATGTGCACAAACTATGCCCAATTCATGGTATGAGAATATCATATTTTATTTGTTGCATGGAACTACTCGTAATATTGATCCCAAAAACAAAACAGCATTAAGGCTTAAATCTGCATCTTTCCAATTAATCAATTATATATTATTTTGAAAGAATTCTGATGGTGTTTTTCTGCCTTGTTTAGAAAAAGAGGAATCTGAAAGGGTGTTGGATGAAATTCATTCCAGTGATGTCGATGGTCATTTTGGTGGAGATACCACTACCCATAAAGTGCTAAGGGATGGCTACTATTGGCCTACCTTGTTTAAGGATGCCCATATGATGTCCCGTAAGTGTATAATATGTCAAAAGGTCACAGGACGGGTGAAAAAGGTAGCTTTTTCTTTGTAACCTATTACAGTAGACCCACCTTTTTAGAAGTGGGGTCTAGAAATTATAGGACCAATCAATCCCCCCTCATCACAACAATAAAAGTACATTCTCATGAAAACAAAATATTTTACGAGATGGTCTGAAGCTTTACCATTAAAAGTGGTTAATACAAATCAGGTAGTGTCATTTCTGAACTCCCATATTGGCACTCGATTTAGAATTCCTAAATGTTTGGTTTTTGACAATGATTCTTATTTTTCCTCCCTAGACATGATTGTTTTCTCTCTGGAGAAAGGGATTAAACTAAAGTACTCTGCCATCTATTACCCTCAAGGGAACGGTTTGGCGGAGTTAACAAATAAGAACCTGATCAAGATTATAAAAAGGACAGTGTTAGAAAACCACAATAATTGGCACAATGCATTATACAAAGCACTTTGGGCTGATAGGGTAACTCCAAAAGCCTCCATTGGTAATTCTCCTTTTTTCCTCGTTTATTGAAGAGAATCCATCCTCCCTCCACATGTCTCACTGCCTTCTCTGCAATTATCGCAGAAATTTCAAGAAGAGGAGTGTCCTCCTCTAGAAAATCAGATAAATGCTCTCTTAAAATTCGAAGAGGTAAGGACACAGGAAAAACATAAATTGTATCAGCACAAACAAATTGTAAAGAGCTGGTTCAATACAATTTCATCCTCTGAAATAAATTTTAATGTAGGGGATTTGGTCCTCAAATGGGACAAATCGCATGAAAATAAAGGAGAACATACAAAGTTCCAAAACCTGTGGCTTGGGCCTTTCGTCATTTCTGAAAAATTTGGTCCAAGTTCTTTTCGGCTACAAAACTTAGAGGTACAACCAAATGCTTTTCTAGTGAATGGCCAATCTCTGAAAAAGTATTTCACTTGAAAAAAAATTAGATCCATCCCTTTGTAAATATTTTAATTTACATTTTCTTTTCTTGATTTTTAGTTCTTTTCATTTTGTGTGATTTTTTTTGTTTTTTCAAGATGACTATGTCTAAATCTTTATTTATTATTGAAGGGAATTGGAATTTTCATTAGCATCAATTGGGAACATTTCGAAGCCTCTGAAAACAGATCAATTATGATAAGTTTTTTCAAGTCATTGTTCCGAGTTGTTGTTGATTAAGGTTGGTTGTTAATTTATGTCAACCCTTGAAGAAATCCCCATACCACAAAGGTTTGGGTAATGGACCCAATATTGTTTGATGTAAATATGAATCATTATTTTTTTTTCATGGTTGATAAGAAGTAAATATGGATGAACTCCAAAGTGGTCCCCTTATGGTGAAAGCCCTCACGGGAAGACACTTTGCGGAGTAAGAGAACCCATGCTTAATTGTGGAATAATGAGATTAAGCACAATAAATTTGTCAAGGAAACTATCCTAGATGGATAGTGCTTGTCATTCCATTTCCGTTGGTATGTAGAATGTCACATAACTCCTCACGGTTAGAGTTATGACCATGTGAAGTTGGAGAACCCAAGTTTGGGTAATGGACCCAAGTTTGTTTGATGGGTAAAGGTATGATTTTTTCTACATTTGAAGGTAATACTATTCTATATGTATAGTACATGTCATTCCATTTCTGGTGGTATGTGTAATGTCACATAACTCCTCACGGTTTGAGATTTATGGCCTTACGAAGTTGGAGGACCCTCATATGTCATCTAGAAGCCCCAAAAGGTCAAAGTAGTCCAAGTGGTTTAAGAGATTTTAAAAGGTAAATAAAAAATTGAAGTGATGAGTGTATTATAATTCAAAGTGAATACAAAATAAATTATTTCAATAATAAATTTAATGGAGAAATTAGAAGTGGGTAAACCCTAAAATAAGGAAAGTGGGCCAAGTGACCTAGAAGATGTTTTTAAGGAAGCTACTTGAAGAGTATAAATAAGAGGCAAGGCTCTCTCATTTTAATTACACTTGAGAATATTGAGTACCTATAGGTTTTTGAGGTAACTAAAGGATATCTAAGACAAAATTCTGAGGAAAGTGAAGAAACGAAGGCCAAAATGCAAGGAAGGATAAATTCTTTTGATGGTGCTTTCTAAGGTATGTTATTTACGGGTCATTTCACCATTTTTTCTATAACGTTTTTTATATAATGATTCAGACTGTCAAATTTATATTCCATTTCGAAAACATATCCAAGTATCTATGGTAAAAAATTCATCTTGTGGGTCATTTTATTTTGGGAGTTACACTCCGTGGAAAATAGGGTTTGTGGCTAGTCCCGAAACTAGTCAAAAACAGGTGTTTCGGGTAAAAACGTCATAAATTATTCATAGAAGATCCAAATTCAGTGAGACAAAATGTGTTGGTTAGGGTGAAATATTTAGTATGTTTTGTAACATTTTCAGATCAGGTCAACAAATATTCCATGCGGGGCACTCTCTACAAGGTTGCTCTCTAGAATAAGCCAGAATTCAACAAGATATGCCATTTTTTCTATCACTCCTTTTCTGAGAGGTTCCAAGTAGTGAAACCTAGAGAAATTGCATAAAACACACTGTATAACATTGTGTATCAATTTCATATATTTATTCATTATAGGTACAAAGTTATGATTATTTCAAGTTAGGGTTGTTGACTAATCCAAAACTAGTCTTCTGAGACTAAAGAAACGTTTTATGAAAATGCTAGTCTCTTATTGTTAAATTTAAGGAAGGTTTGCAGGTATGTGATCATATACACGAGGTCTATTACAAAGTTACAAATCATATTTGGGTGATGAAATTGATGAGGTATTTTGGTTGCGGTACATGTCGGGTACATGGTCGAGACAAGTAAATGATGAGTTGACACATACATGAGGTGTATAGTTGATGATGTTGGTACATATTTATGAGTCATAATTGATGATTATTTGATACATGATTGGTACATACATTGTACAGGTTAGTTGGTACAGGTTGGTGCATGGTTTATGCACTTGTTTATGGTACAGGTTGATTACAAGTTGAGGTACAGGTTGGTGCATGGTTGATGCACCTGTTTATGGTACAAGTTGATTATAGGTTGGTTGGTACATCTTGGTACATGGTTGCATGCACTTGTTTGTGGTACAATTTGATTACAGGTTGGTGCATGGTTTATGCACTTATTTATGGTAAAGGTTGATTACAGGTTGAGGTACAGGTTGATGCATGGTTTAGATTTATTGTTACAGGTTTACAATGGTATATCTCACAGTGATAGTGGTTCCATCATTCTACTTCTACTTTAGGGAGGTTGCACGGGGCAATGATAGGTGGTTGTAGCCACCTGTCGGTTGTAGCCAGATAACATATGGGGTTGTAGCCTCCTTCTGGTTGTAGCGAGAGAATTGGGGAGTTGGAGCTTCCCTCAAGTTGTAGCCTGAGAAACTAGGGGGTTGGAGCCTCCTTCCAGTTGCAGCTGGAAAACAAAGGAAGTTGGTGCTTCCAATGAATGTAATTCTTCAAGACAAATAAGAAAAAGAATTCTATGGTTTTCTCCCAATTTGGGTTTCCACGTAAAACAATGGTATACTATGTATGTGTATGATTTTTCATTTGTTCATTGTTTATTTACTCTATAGTTATTGGATGATAGTGCTTCATTGATATAACACTTGGATTATATGGTTAAAAAGGATTAAATTTCTCTATTACTGATTCACCCCCCCTCTCAGTAATCCAACAATTGGTATCAGAGCTGGTTCCTTAAGGAAACAGTTTAACCACTGGAAGGAGATCATGGATTATTATGATAATGGAGTAACAATGTTTAATGGTCATAATGGTTTTAAGTATGAGATGTGGAGCATAAAGACATAAGTATTTTTACAGGCATAGGGACATTATATTTGGCTATCAATTGTTACAGGATATGATAGTTCAAAAAGGGAAAATACTGCAACCAAGAAGGAATTGAGGAAAAATAACAAAATAGCAATGGATTTCATCTGGGAAGGATTGCCTAATCCGGTAAGAGAAAAGGTTGGTAAATGTTCATCAGCAAAAGAACTTTGGGATAAGTTACATGACATATATTCTTCACCCATCACAGATTTATAAAACGTCAAAGATGATGTAGATACAAATCAAGAAGAATTATGTTCACCATGTCAAGAAGATTCAAAAGATGAAGAGTACATAATCACCAGAGGTATGTTGTTTTGTGTTAATTGTGAAAAACGTGGACATATTGAAATAGAATGCCATGAAGGAAATGAGATAGGAAAAATAATTGAAAAGGAAGACAATTATGATGAAGAATTGATTAGTGCTTTAGATGAACTAAGAGAATAAAACAATTCACTCAAGAAACAATTGATGAAACAAAAGGAAAGTTTTCACATTTTTGAAGAAGCCCAATCGATCATCGCGAACTTAATAACTCAGCTAGAAGAAGCCAGAAAGATCAAAGAAAATCTTGAATATCAAAAGCAGTGTTTGGAAACCAACATAGAAGCACAAAAGGAAGAAGCAAAAACGAGAGAGAAGATATTGACAAATCATCTTAAGGAAATAATTAACGATCTAAACCAGCTTGAGGCAGAGTTTGGTGAATAAGAGAAAGGACTTGAAGAAGAAATAATCACATTAAAAATTCAGCTTGAAGAAGCAAAAAGAACAGAAGAAGTCATGAAGTCTCAGATAATGAAGAAAGAAGAAGAGGTTGAGAAGCTTGAAGAAGAAGTTGTCACATTGAGAAGTAAAATTGTCAAGCTCAACACGAACATTGAAGAGACAAAAACATCCACATCAGTTATAGAGAATGAAGAGAAGCACTCTAGGTTGCTAGAAAAGAAGAATGAAAAAAATAGAAAGAGGTATGCAGAAGTAATCAAAGGAAGGAATCATGGTCAACCAGAATCTAAGAAAACTATTAAAGATACATATTCAAGGGGACCATCCATGTTCAAGCCACGGAAGCTTCAATCATGATCATGATCAATCAAGACAAAAATTCAGAAGGACTATGCCACAAAGAAGATCATTCACTCCCAGGTATGAAAATTTATTTTATGGTCATTGTTTTTATTGTACTAACTTTGGACATAAGGTTGCAGACTGCATGGATTATAAAAGAAATGTTCAAGCAAGAAGTGCCTATGTAGCTGCATGTAACATTGAGTGTTACAAATGTCATAACTATGGACACATAGCTAGTGATTATAGAAGCATGATCGATACTTCCATGAAAGAGAATATTGATATCAGATATAAGAAAGTATGGATAAGAAAACAAGAAGAACAAGTGAACAAAGACCAGGTACCATAGATCGCAAGATTGGCAATAAAACGAGATGAAGAAAATTCTACAGAGAAAAATAAAGATGTCATATACAAAAAATTTTGGAACATAAATGAAAGAAATGAAGGGCAAGTAAATAAGGAATAGGTTCAAGATATTTCACTTTCAGGCATTGTAGTGAAAGATGAATCCACATACAGGAAGAAAGAATTCAAAGCTCAGAGAGATAATGAATCTACCCATGAAGATGATGATGAATCTACCAATGAATATGATGATGAATACACATCAGAGCGGGAATTGTTCTGAGCCATCCGACTTAGAGACTCCCAAGTAATATGAATATTAGACAGGGGGAGTCTATGCGATAGCTGTGACAGATAAAAGAACCATCCTTCGAGCAGCTTGAAGAGTTTGAGAAGACAAATTCAAAGCAATCAGTTAGCATAAGTACAATTTCATAGTATAATGATAAATGGGTTAGCATTATGGATAGTTGCGCAAGTAGAGTCTTAGACAACATGGACATAGATGGATTTGTAAGAACACTTAGCATTTTTGGATAGATATATGATATTGGACAAGAGAATGTATTCATATATTGGTTCAGAGAGTGGTTCAAAGATAAAGGAACATTATCGTAATGGATGATAATTACATAGGAAATGGCTCAAACAATGATAATGGATTACAAATTGACAGATATTTTTTGGACACAGGTAGTGCATACATCATTTCACATTCAAAACAAAGTAATGCTTAGAAACAACACTGACAAAACTCCCTATGAGCTATGGAAAGGAAGACCAACAAATGTGAAGAACTTCAAAGTTTTTGGAAGCAAATGCTACATCAAAAGAGAAGATGGCAGAATGGGAAATTTTGACTCTCGTGTGGACAAAGGAGTACTTGTTGGTTACTCAAGTACAAGGAAAGCATACAAGTGTTACAATATAAGATTGAACAAAGTTGTGGAAAGCATCAATGTAACAATTGATGAAACAAACAAACCAGAATGAAAGGAAGAAAATAATCAATGAAACAACCCTTAGAAAAAGAAGCAGAATATGAAAAGGAAGTAGAAGAGGAATATGAAGAGAATCTGACAGAAGCAGAAGAGAATGTTCAACAAATATCTCCAAAGACACCTAGCAAATGAGTACAGAAGAATCATCCTTCAGATCAGATTATTGGAAACAAATATGCAGGAGTTGAGACTAGAAGAAAAATCCATTCACCAGAGCAAACACACCTAGCACTCTTATCTACAATTGAACCAAACTGTTTTGAAGAAGCCAACAATGATGAATTTTGGAATAAGGCCATGGATGAAGAATTGGATCAAATAGAGAAAAATGACACTTGGGAATTGGTTCCAAGACCAAAAAATAAGAATGTGATCGGCACAAAATGGGTTTTCAAGAATAAATTGAATGAAGATGGACATGTTACAAGGAACAAAGCTAGATTTGTATGTAAAGGATATGCTCATATTGAAGGAATCAAATTTGAAGAGACATTTTCCCCAGTTGTCAGAATGGAAGCAATATGTTTGCTTTTAGCTTATGCATGCTCCAAAAATGTTAAAGTATATCAGATGGACGTAAAATCAACTTTTCTGAATGGGGAAATTGAAGAAGAAGTCTACATTGAACAAACAGAAGGATTTCAATTGTCAGAGAACACATATTATGTGTGTAAATTAAAGAAGGCCTTGTATGGTCTATAACAAGCTCTTAGAACATGGTACTCTAGGATGGATAAGTATCCACAACAGGCAGGGTTCAGAAAAGGAAGTGTAGAAAACAACCTCTACATCAAGGTAATTCAAGGTAATATTTTATTAATTGAAGTTTATGTTGATGATAT
The DNA here is from genome assembly GCA_009831015.1 of Picea engelmannii. Taxonomy (NCBI): domain Eukaryota; kingdom Viridiplantae; phylum Streptophyta; class Pinopsida; order Pinales; family Pinaceae; genus Picea; species Picea engelmannii. Next base: position 507,714 of record ML793492.1, on the reverse strand, counting down.
TATTTTTGGTAGTGATGATGACAGGTTAAGCTATAAATTTGCAAAAGATATGCATAAATAATTTGAAATTTCGCTACTTGGAGAACTATCCTTCTTTCTGGGACTTTAGATACATCAAAGCAACCAAGGAATTTTTATTTCTCAAACCAAGTATATCAGAGAAATTCTAAAGAGGTTTAGAATGGAAGATTGCAAACCAGTTGCAAGTTAAGAAAAGATGATGATTCAAAGTCTATAGATCAAAGGCAATACATGTCAATGATTGGTAGCCTATTGTGCATGACAACACATCTAGACCATATGTAATGTAAGCAGTTGGACAGGTGGCACAATTTCAAGCAGTACCAAAGGAATCACCTGTATTAGCAGTGAAGAGGATTTTCAGATATCTCAAAGGAACATAAGGTTTTGGGCTATGGTATCCAAAAGGAAAGGATCTATCACTAATTGCCTACAAAGATGCATATTGGGTAGGTTGTATTGATGACCGACGAAGCACCCGTGGAGAAACGTTCTACTTGGGTGAGTGTTTAGTATCATGGATGAGCAGAAAAGAATCATTAGTATCTCTATCTACAGTCGGGGCCGAGTAAATTGCATCATCATCATGTTGTACACAGTTTCTTTGAATGAAACAAACTTTGACAAATATACAGTTTGAGTATGATGAGCCCATTCAAATATATTGTGATAATACAAGTGCCATCAGTATCTCAAAAAGTTCGGTGATGCACTCCAATACGAAGCACATTCCAATCAAGTATCACTTTTTACGGGAACAGGTTGCAGAAAAGAACATCAGAGTTGAGTATGTGGGCACAAAACAACAAGTGGCAGACATATTTACAAAACCACTTCCATGGGAATCCTTTGACTATATTCGCCAAAGACTTGGAATCATTTATACTCCAAAATGAATGCTTTTTGAATTCTTTTTTAATGATTATATTATATGTCTTATATGTACACAAGGAAGCACCATAAGAGGACAATTCAGTCAGGGGGATCAACCCCGGATGGAAAGATACATTTGTCATTGATGAAAAAGGGGGAGAGACTTATCAGATGCAGAGGATAGAGGCATATTTATCAGATGTAGAGGACATAGGCATGGTTTCAGAGGGAGCATGAGTGATATGATTTAAGTATTGCATCAAAGTGTTTCCATCAATGCCAAAGGGGGATATTGTTGATTAAGGTTGGTTGTCATTGATGTCAAGCCTTGAAGAAATCCCTGTACCACAAAGGTTTGGGTAATGGACCCAATTTTGTTTGATTTAAATATGACTCATTATTTTTTTTTCGTGGTTGATAAGAAGTAAATATGGGTGAACTCCAAAGTGGCCTCCTTATGGTGAAAGCCCTCACGGGAAGACGTTTTGTGGACTAAGAGAACCCATGCTTAATTGTGGAATAATGAGATGAAGGATAATAAATTTGCTAGGGAAACTATCCTATATGGATATTTATTGTCATGCCATTTCCAGTGGTATTTCGAACGTCACATAACTGATGGTTAGAGATTTATGACCATGTGAAGTTGGAGAACCCAAGTTTGGGTAATGGACCCAAGTTTGTTTGATGGATAACAGTATGATTTTTTATATATTTGAAGGTAATACTATTCTATATGGATAATACATGTAATTCCATTTCTAGTTGTATGTGGAATGTCACATAACTCCTCTCGGTTTGAGATGTATGGCCTTACGAAGTTGGAGGACCCTCATATGTCATCTAGAAGCCCCAAAAGGTCAAAGTAGTCAACGTGGTTTAAAAGATTTTAAAAGGTAAATAACAAAGTGAAGTGATGAGTGTAATCTAATTCAAAGTGAATACAAAATGAATTATTTCAATAATAAATTTAATGGAGAAATTAGAAGTGGGTTAACCTTAAAATAAGGAAAGTGGGCCAAATGACCTAGAAGATGTTTTTTAAGGAAGCTACCTGGAAAGTATAAATAAGAGGCAGGGCTCTCTCATTTTAATTACACTTGAGAATATTGAATACCTGTAGGTGTCTCAGGTAACCAAAGTATATCTAAGATGAAATTCTGATGAAAGTGAAGAAAAGAAGGCCGAAATGCAAGGAAGCATAAATTCTTTTGATGGTTCTTTCTAAGGTATGTTATTTACAGGTCATCTCATCATTTTTTCTATAAATTGTTTTCTATAATGATTCAGACCGTAAAATTTCTATTTAATTGAGAAAACATATCCAAGTATATGTGGTAAAAAAACCATCTTGTGGGTCGTTATATTTTGGGAGTTACACTCCGTGGAAAATAGGGTATGTGGCTAGTCCTAAAACTAGTCAAAAACAGGTGTTTCAGGTAAAAAAATTATAACTTCTTCATAACAGATCCAAATTCAGTGAGACCAAATGTGTTGGTTAGGGTAAAGTATTTAGTATGTTTTGTAATAGCTTCATATCAGTTCAACAAATATTCGGTGTGGTGCACTCTCTACAAGGACGCTCTCTAGAATAAGCCAAAATTCAGCAAGGTATGCCATTTTTTCTATAACGCCTTTCCTGAGAGGTTCCAAGTAGTGAAACCTGGATTAATTTCATAAAACAAACTGACTAACATTGTGTATTGGTTTCGTATATTTATTCATTATAGGTATAAAGTTATGATTATTTCAAGTTAGGGTTGTTGACTAATCCAAAACTAGTCTTCTGAGACTAAAGAAATGTTTTATGAAAATGATAGTCTCTTGTTGTTAAAGTTAAGGATGGTTTGCACGTATGTGATCATATACACCAGTTCTATTACAAAGTTACAAATCATATTTGGATGATGAAATTGATGAGGGCTTTTGGTTGAGGTACATGTCGGGTACATGGTTGAGACAAGTAGTTGATGAGTTGGCACATACATGAGGTGTATAGTTGATGATGTTGGTACATATTGATGAGTCATAGCTGATGATTAGTTGATACATGATTGGTACATACATGGTACAGGTTGGTGCATGCTTTATGCACTTGTTTATGGTACAGGTTGATTACAAGTTGAGGTACAGGTTGGTGCATGGTTGATGCACCTTTTTATGGTACAGGTTGATTACAGGTTGGTTGGTACAACTTGGTACATGGTTGGATGCACTTTTTTATGGTATAGGTTGATTATAGGTTGTTTGGTACATGTTGGTGCATGGGTGATGCACTTGTTTATGGTACAGGTTGATTAGAGTTTGAAGTACAAGTTGATGCATGGTTTAGATTTATTGGTACAGGTTTACAATGGTATATCTCACAATGATAGTGTGACAGTGGTTCCATTATTCTACTTCTACTTCAGGGCGGTTGGACGGGGCAAGGATAGGTGGTTGTAGCCACCTTCCGATTGTAGTGGGATAACATATGGGGTTGTAGCCTCCTTTTGGTTGTAGCGAGAGAATTGGGGAGTTGAAGCTTCCCTCAAGTTGTAGCCTGAGAAAATAGGGGGTTGGAGCCTCCTTCCAGTTGTAGCTGGAAAACAAAGGAAGTTGGTGCTTCCAATGAATGTAATGCTTCAAGACATATAAGAAAAAACATTCTGTGGTTTTCTCTTGATTTGGGTTTCCACGTAAAACACTAGTGTACTGTGTATGTGTATGATTGTTCATTTTTTAATTGCTTATTTACTCTACAGTTATTGGATGATAATGCTTCATTGATATAACACTTGAATTATATGGTTAAAAATGATTAAATTTCTCTATTACTGATTCGCCCCCCCTCCCAGTAATCCAACAGTTGTCATTGGAATCTCAAGGAAACACGATTATCTTTAAAAAATTTTAATGTCATCCATGTTTTAAAGAAAACAACTCACAGTGCTTTCCCATCCCAGAGATGATTTGTTAACTGAAATCTAACTATACAAATTATGATAAAATTTATCTGAAAAAAGAGAAAATATTCTTAAATATTGATCCTATCACTACATGGTTGTAGGATTTCCAGTATCACTCCACTCTCGTAATATCACAAAGTTTCTGAAAATTTTATAAACAGTTTTAGAGAGTTGGAAGCACTATAACGTGTGGGAATTGTGTGTAAATCCATCGGGATACAAAACAGGTCCGCTAGCAGTGGTTAAATGCACACATGATACCAAGAAAACTTTGTCGGGGTACTAAATAGGCCTGTTGGTAGAGAAGCAATGTCGGGTTCGAAGATCTTCAGGTTTGTTGTTTAAATTGATCAGATGTTAGGATGCTTTTATCGTAAATGGATGACTCTTGGACATGATAGAAGTACTAGAGTGGGTTAAATGACATCCTTGTTGAGGCTATAGATGCATGCTAATAGAAGCGGCCCTATCAATGGTATTGGATTCATCTGCATAAACATCTCTACCCCTGTGATCTAACGAGATACCAGATTACAATTTTTGGACAAAACTTCACCCAATGCTATGATTGTGTTATTTTTTCTGAGTTATTGTGGAAATTCTTGATCTGTCTTTTAATTGTCTCTATTAAATTATTGTTGAGTCATTTGTTCCCTGATATAAAGTTTTTAATGATGCAAAGATAACTTCTTCGCCCAGCGTGTCGCCATTGTTGGCAGCCAATAATTCTTGTCAAATTTTATCATGATAAAATGTTGTCATCAAAGGATAATTTTTTTTGTAGTTGTCTCCTCCTCCTTACACATTTTTTTATCCTTTTGGTTTTGAGAAGATTCATTGTCCTAGTTGTGTGTAATAATTCATCATTTTAATCTATCATTTTCTTTGTTTAATTTCATGACTGAAAGCATGAAATCATAACAAAATTTGGCTTGAGTAATCATCATACAGTTTGTGATTTCTTTTGTTTCTTTTGTAAATGCAATTGTAACTAAAAGGAATCTATATTATTTTTATAACACCTAAAAAATTTTAAGCCTATCTCTTTCATTTGTTGATCCATTACCATAACACTTGATTTATCCACTTTAGGAGATATCATTTAGTCATTTTTTACTTTTTGATTATATGGTTTTTACATTTGACATATGCTTGACTGCGCAGCTAGCAGAACCTTGGGTTAATTTGAAATATGAATCCTACTCCTATCATTCATATCACGATCTTGTCACCCTGGTATAGGACTGACACACTCACATTCCACATCACCCTTTGTCCTGCATAACTCAGGCTAGCATTCATTGTTGAAAGAGGTAAGTAGTGGTGTTTTGGATTTAGTATTCATTTCTCAAAATAGTTTACTGTCTTACGCATCCTCTGGTTAATACCCACTCAAAGCTCCAAATGTTTATTGTGGAAGCCTCCTGAATCCTTAGGTATCAGGTTCCTCTTGATTATGCAAGCCTCTTCCTACTGTTTGAGTTGGAGAAGACAACCTACCTCTCGCTACCTTTACTGTTTCTATGTGATAGTATCCATGGTGCCCGTGGTAAGAATAGAACCCAATGTTTCGCAAGCCCTCTTCTCTCATGACGATTCCATAGACGACATTGTGGCACATGGATGGGATGTTTTCATCAGACGGTTTGAGGGTTTAAACCTTGTTGTGGCCCAAACTTTCACTTAGATGTTTGATGGCACCAGGGCTAAGGTTGGGGATCTACAACTAGAGGTGACAAAGGGTTCCATCACAGAATCTATAGGACTATCCCATTAGAGAGAATGATGGTTCAAAAATGCCAAAATCGAAGGTGTGCCCTTGCATTTTCTCATGGCCTCCAAGAAATCGTTTTGTTTCCCAAAAGGTACACCAACTTCTCTTTTCAAAACCTAATGCCATGGATTTATCTTAATGCTGAAGCAATTTATTACCTGCGAAGGTAGATATGGCCTGGTATTCTTTTATCATGTCCGCTTGCTCATGTTTTTTCTAGGTTTTAAGTTGAATGCATCTTTTTATCTGCATAAGAGTTTACAGAAAATGGATAAGTTCTATTAGAGACATAAATTAAACCCATAGTCAAGCATGTTTCACCATGGCCTCATCCGAATCCTTTTGATCTCGCATTTGTCTAAGACTGGGGATAATTGGGGAAATTTATTGTTAAGAAATAGTTTTACCCTACATGAATTTGAAATAGAATCACCTCTCCATCTCAATGAAAAGACGTCCTTGTCAATCTAACCCTACTATTGAAAACCTATGTATTAATTTACAGGAATACCGTGCGTCCACAAATCAAACCTCTGTTGTTATCTAGAAGACATCGAGCAAGAAGCCACGATGCGATTTTGTGCCCAGAAAGCCATTAGAAGTGGTTTTAGATGTGTTAAAATACATGGTTCCTACTGTTCCTCCCCATGAGCCGATTCAGGTTGTTTTAAACAAATCAAGCGTCAAGAAAAAGGGCAGGCATAAAAAACAAAGTGATCCAGATGTGAATTTTACGAATAAGAGGCCATGCCGACTCCTATCTAGGAAATTGATAAACCAACAATGTGGTAATGAAGAATCAACCCCAATAATCATTTTGATGAAGATGATATCGATAATTTTATTGCCCAAGAGGATGTCGATGACTGGTTTATGCGAAATGAAATTGATATGGATACAATACAGTACAATTTCGTCTCTAATCTCCCACCGTTCCTAAATAATTGAGAAGTTTTCTTTGGTATACAACACGATCTGAAGAAAATTCCAGGACAGACAAAAATTCCCTTTGCAAAACAGGCTCAACCTCTACCTACCATAGAACCAGTTCACTATGAAAACTGTCTTGATTGGGTTGAGATATACTACATGGATATCCCCTATCTCCAAGAACAATTAAACCATATGGCAACACAAAACTCGTTGCTCGAGAGGGAGAATAACTAATTGAAGGCATGTGTTCAATTGAATGCTCACAGGGAAAATAAGAGGATTAAACAGGCTGGTAATGTAAGTATTAAAAACTCAATGAATTTCAACACCATCATAAATTCAAATTTATCAGATGCTTCTTTATCAAATCTTTGAAATGGTAAATATTTGTTTTATTTTTTTGATTTGATTTTGTTTAAAAAAAACAATAAATAGATTCACTTTTGATTTTGTTTTTTATTTTGAGACCAACTATAGAATCGAAAGATTTTGTAGCCAGTCTATTTAAAATTATTTATTTCTATTATTATATAAACTTTGATTTTGTTTTATCTTTTTAATTAAGCAACAACTTATGATGCTATGTTTAAGGACAAGGAATATTGGGATAAGCGGTTCAATTAGCTTAAGTAATTTCCCATTTTTTAAGAAAAAACAATGTCATTACTGTAATTATTTTTTGATGTAAGAAATCCGACAGGAGAAATCTTGTTGTTATTCTATTTTTGCAAAACAGACTTATTTTTAGGGATCATCCTCTATCATGTATGATAAGAGGTAATTGATCCAAGACATGTTTAAATAGTTGTTTTTTCTTAGTGCATAGGAAATTTTTCTGGATTACAGAATGAACATATAATTTTGGAAGTGATATGGGAAAAGCAGTTTGTTATTGGCTTTAGACCTGTGTAAACTGTGAAATGCTTGTTTCATTGTATTCTCCTATTATTTCTATGTTATGAGATGTTATTAGTGTCGATTTAGCTTCAGTCTTGTCTTCACTTATTGTTTCATATCGTTGATTATTTAAATGTTTTCCATAATCTGTTGGTCTAGTTTGTACCCGTGGTCGATCAATCATTTAGTTATTTATGAGTTTACTTTTGATGTTAAATGATTGATAACATCACTGCTCAGGATTGAGACTTCTTTCATCCTCAACTATTGGTTATCTTAAGGTAACAAGGTATTTAATTAATAATCTTTCTGTTGTTATAAATTCACTCCAAAAGCATGAAATACTTTCTTAATTTCTTCAAGAAGTTTTTTGATTGTCTTTGTCATAGGCTTCCTATTAATACAGGACAAACAAGAGCTCATATAACATAGGGAGATAAACTTATATTTTTATGGCTAATATGGGTAGATTCATCGTTTTCTTTTAAGTTGTTTGTATATGAATGAAGCGATGATTGCATTAATTATCTTTGACTATTTTTGTGTTGTCGTTGCAATCATATTTACTTGGTATTCACTATTTTATTATCTTTAAACATTAGAAAGCAATGTTCATATTTGATCTGGTTTAGAAACTTTATCAAACAATTATTTTCGCAAGATTTTAGTTAAACCTTGTAAATTGTCTATAATCACTGTATATTAACATGATTAGATCAACATTTTGTAATTAGTAGGTTGATTGTTAGAATCATAGCTTCAAATCAGTTTGTTTCCTTGCATTGTTTTTAGGACCTTAGTTGGCTAATGGACCCATTAAACCCATCAGGTTAGATCATACCAAACGGCATGGGTTAAATAGACAACCCCAGTCTGGATCTATCCTTCTCGTTGACGGTGTGTCATAAACGCCCGCCAACAAGGTGCTAGTCACAAGATTTATTTTTTTAGGCTAGACACTTACATAAAATAATGATATTTCTCACCAACTAGTATGAATAATCTCTATTCTTGGAAAAGAGAGGTTCTTCGTGATGTTTGGAGACACTTTCATCTACGGTTATCTATCTTATGATGGTGAAATTTGGGTTGAGCCTTACCAACATCCCCTAGTCTTAGGTTAACTTCTTGGGAGATCTCTTCTATTTCTTTAAATTGTTCTTGAATTGAGAGTGGTGATTATAGATTTCTCTAGATATATCTAGAGTTAGATGGGAAGTTTTCAGAACGGTTTTACCCATATCAACCACCTCAAAGAAACTGAACTGGCCTTGTGTTAAAGCAGACTAACAATATTTGTAATAAAAAAACCATTGGCCCTGAATGCTAGTGTGCAACTAAGATTGTATTTTCATCTTCATGTAACTAGAAGACAAAACCCATTGGACAACCTATTAATAAATATTAAAATTTGGACTATTTCGGAGGAGTGGACACTAAACCTTCTATATCTAATGATTTAAAGTCCTTTCCAAGATTTATCTCCTGTAAAATTTTCCAATAGTTCTTTTCCATTATAATACATCACCTTCTCTAGCATTAAATCCTCTTCCACAACCATTCTCACAAGACTTTTCTTCTATTTTACATACTATCTTGTCTTTGTTTCCTTATTCTTGCATGGAGCTTCCAAATTGAGACGAAATAGACTCTTTTTTTCACTTAAAAATCTTCAAATCCTATGCCTCTCCTAATAAACCATGAGCCTCTTAGTAGACCTCTTATGATTTTGGTATTTTCCTCACACTTTCAAAGTCTTTAAATATTAAGTTTCCTCACCCCTAATCAAATCATGTTCAAACACTATTAGATCCTTCAAGACAATGGACATGAATGGCATTAATTGCTACTTTACTACTCACAACCTCAAGCTTGCTTCTATCAACTTCAAAGTATAGGTGTCTTATACTTAGGACTTGTACATTCAATGATATTGTATGTCCTAGTATCTTAACCTTTGAATTGAATTTTACCTATTTTTATTTCTTTTTCTATAATTTTATCCAAAAATGTCAAAGTTTCTTGTGGTACAGGCATGAATCCCCTTAGGACCGAGACTTTCAATTCCTAAGGAAATAGTTGTCTCCCTTCATAGGGATCTTCAAAATAATCCATGAGTTAAATCTCCTTACACTCCATGTCCACCTACTTTGAGTTATATTAGAGCTCATTACAAATTTATTATTTTACATTAAACCTTTTCCTTTTTTATTCTAGCTTAGAAATATTATCCGTTTTTATGTTCTTTTACTTTTCTTCTTTTGATATCTGTTATTTTCAATTTAGATGTCATTTTGCATATCTATTTTAGCTAATTGTTTTTGTTTTTTTCATTTTTTTTTCTCTATCAACATTATAATAGTAAGAAACATTTTAAATTGTCACTTGTCACCTTCCAAAGTCCCCTGTCAAATTCCATGTCATTTTGCATATCTATTTTAGCTAATTGTTTTTGTTTTTGTTTTTTTCATTTTTTTTTTCTCTATCAACATTAATAATAGTAAGAAACATTTTAAATTGTCACTTGTCACCTTCCAAAGTCCCCTGTCAAATTCCATGTCATTTTGCATATCTATTTTAGCTAATTGTTTTTGTTTTTTTCATTTTTTTTTTCTCTATCAACATTAATAAAACTCCATGTCATTTTGCATATCTATTTTAACTAATTGTTTTTGTTTTTTTCATTTTTTTTTTCTCTATCAACATTAATAATAGTAAGAAACATTTTAAATTGTCACTTGTCACCTTCCAAAATCCAGTGTCAAATTCCAACCTTTAAATGTAATTTTCCAAAACCTCCCTAGTTGGAAAAGATGTAAACAAAATGCATGCATGGTGTGAATTTGTGAATTTAAAGAATGCATCCAAATATAATAGGTAAATATTTATAAAATATGATAGAAACCAAATCCCTATAAATATAAACATAATTAAGATTAATGTTAACAAGAATTTGCATAATAGAAAATAACTTCAATTTTGCATATCAGTGAATGAAGATAGAAGTCTTATTTTTTAATAGAATTAATAGAAATTGTTATAAGAAACAAATTTTCCAACCCAATTATAGTTACCCATTGCAGGCTAGTCTTGTAAATGTAAATGGTTTCACTGATTTGTTTACCACCCGAAGGTTACTGTCATGTGAGGCGTGACTATGGAACAACCAAATCGCCCGGTTTCGGACTGTCTTGACTGGAATTTGGCAAATAAAAATTTCGATGATTTAACAAACAAAAATTTCTAGAAGCCTCCCAAGATTTCCCATGCGAGCGAGAAGCCTCCCAAGAAAAAATATCGGATTATCTTTTGCTTCAAGGTTTCAGGACTGGAATTTGGCAAATAAAAATTTAGATGATTTAACGAACAAAAATTTCTTGAAGCCTCCCAAGATTTCCCATGCGAGCGAGAAGCCTCCCAAGAAAAAATATCGGATTATCTTTTGCTTCAAGGATTGAGGAGTAAGATGAATTACTAACGTTACCCAACCAGACGTGAACTGTACAGTGCACTTCAATTATGTAGGTCAAATTATACTCATCAGTTATGTTACACATATTATGTTCTCTGAAACTAATTGCTAATTAAGTATCCCAATTCGGAGGTGCAGAGAATCCCAAAGCCAGAAATAATGGATTCCACATCAAACCCATATGAAAGTCCCACAGTCTGATTTTAAAATAAATCTGTATATGAATATGAATCGCTTCGTTCCTTCTTATATATTACAATGGATTAAGAAGTTTGGTCATTATGGAGATTGAGTATGAAGTTGCAAACGTCTATTCCATCCAAAAGAAAATCAAGAAACTACATAGAAACAAAAATAAAGAATGTATTATATGCAAAGGTCTGGCAACTCAAGTACCTTTCTGTATCTCTTTTCTGAATATACATTTTATCCAAATAGAATAAAGACGACGATACACCTCAATATTGATGAATTCTTTGATCTTTATAAGGTCGGTAAAAATATATCTAAATGTATAGGTAGAATATGGCTGCCGAACTCTACTGATTATTATTCTCGTCATTGCATTCAGCTGGATTATCGGATGGGAGGACCGGAATGCTCTCTCTGTCTCTGCTCGCTATACTCGTAGGTGAATTAAGGGGAGTAACGGGAGATCTTGAAGATGACTGTGAGCCATTTGGTGAACGAAGGCGGGTAACGGGAGATCTTGAAGATGACTGCGAGCCAATTGGTGAAAAAGATCGATGGGCTTCGACCCGAGTCGAGAAGCCTCTTCCTGCAGAGGTTCCCTCATCCATCTCTGCATTCATCTGCTTCTGCCTACCCGAAGATGATATAGCTGTTGGGTTCTGCAGATTAAATTCTTCTCCAGAACTTGCGTTCTGACCTTGCTCCGAATTCAAATTGTCATGGATCCCTGAAGTAATTCKTTCCGAGATTGTATCCRAAACCTGCTCTATTCTAGCGGATTCCAAAATKGGCTGTTCGGGCTYGGCGCCGGTTCTGCAAACAGGACAAGTGGAAYYCGAATCAAACCACTYGTCAATACAGTSTACATGAAAAACATGCCCGCAATTGGGCAGAAGCCGGGCTTTCTCATTCTCCTCGAACGCATACTGACAGACTGTACACAGATCATTGAAATTCGGCGATTCAATGAGAAACGTGGGCAGAGTCTCTAATATCGCAGAATCCAACCTCACATTCTGCACACTCGACGGTTCTTCTCCTGTAAAATGAATCGGAAGACGCCCAGGAGATGACGTGGGCAGAGTTCCTAATATCGCAGAATCCGACCCTACATTCTGCGCCCTCGATGGTTCTTGTCCTGTTAAATGAGACGGAGGTCGCTCAGTAGATGATCTCCGCCGTCTCCGTCTGAAAAATCCAAGAGGGTCTCTCCAAATCCGTCTGGCATTATTGCGCAGCCAACTGACGACCTGAACTGCCAAATAAAGAATAATTATGGCCCACATCATGATTCCAAGTCCAATATAAAAAGCACCTTCCGAGCTCATGGCTGAATCACTGGGGTTGTCATAAGATTTCTCGTCGGGGGATCAGAAGGAACTTCCGAGCTCAGGGCTGAATCCTCAAATTCTCGTGTATGAAATTGAACGGACGGGAATTTTCTTTGAAATGGTGCTGGTATGGGGCAAGCACAAACCGCTGGCCTATATGATTCCAGAAATGACAGAAAAAGTTGAGAGTTCCGATGAAGAGAACTGTGCGAGGCGGTCCTTGCTTTAATAGTTTGAGGAAGCTACAGGATGCGGGCCCGTTTCCAACGGATCGACGATGTGAATAGCCCGGGCTCGTTTAATCGAATCTGACGCGACACAAATTTCTAGATTAAGTCATTCGCTAGGGAGTGGGCTAATTCGGGAGTAATCTTAATTTTTCTTACAGAGTTATTTTTGTGGTTTTAAATTTTCGATATTTTAGAAATTTGATCTATATTTTCTGAACATTTAAATTAGTTTAAAATGAAACAAAAGACTTAATAAGATTCTAAAATATATTGAATTTTGATCCATACCAAACTTAAAAATCTAACAGTAATCAAACTTATTTTTTACTGAAAAAATTGCTCCAAAGTTGAAGCTTACTCCATTCGCTAGACTCAAACCAATTTTATTTTAGACGCGGCCTATAAGGTTTGACAAATTAATTCGACCGAAGATGTGACTACCAACTTGTAATGGATGTCAATTTATCATATCTAAGTTTATTGTGACTAACATAATTTTATCATATCAAATAGATGACTTTTATGATTTATTTGAATCATGTTTTATTATTATAATAATAATTTTAGTAAATTATCAATGTTGATGTTGTGTTCTTATTTATTTAAATTTTTTTTTTTATAATTAATATTTATAAAGATTTATTTTCAAATATAAAAGATAAATATTTATATTTTTATGTTGATATTTATTTTGATTGCTATTTTTTTTTAAATTATTCTCAATTTTTTTTAGAAGTTAATTTTAGTCAATTTTCTTATACAAATTAATTTACTTTTTAGATGCTTATTAGTTTCTGTCTAAGTAGTAGAATGATTATAGGGATAGATAATTGGTTGACTTCATATTAATATGTTTTTTTATTATAAAATTTTGTATCATTTGTATTGTTGGAACTATAAAAGTAAAAACATTATTTTTTATATAATAAAAAAACCTTATATGTCATAGTTTTATTAGGCAATATATTAGAGGTCTTATTGCATCAATGTTGTTTACATAACATCGTTGTTGTTTTTTAATGTTTTTATTATTTCTATTTGTATCGAAATGTTTACATACCGAAGATTTGGAGCATTGACACTTTTTTTGAGGTACTTGAATATCCCTGACAACTTAAATGTTTACATAGCACGAGGTCCTTAAACGGGCATGACAACTTAAATGTTTGCATACCGCGAGGCCCTTAAACAGTCTGACAGCCTTAAATGTTTCCTCGAATTTTTCCATACAATGTTGCAGTGAATTTGGACAATATGGTTGTCCACCGCCAGTTGCATAACCATTGTATGTTTCGTACTTTTTCTATGCTTGGAATGCAATTTCGTCATCGTTGAAGATATATATTGTTTATTGGTTCGATGGGTGCTTATTGTTCGTTGGTTCGTCGGTTGTTGCTTGTTGTTGTTTGGTTCAACTTTGCAAGGTTGAGGACCTGGACCTGCGGTTGGACCTGTTGGTGCTTGTTGCTTACTTTTGTTTACTTCAATTTTGCAGGGTTGGGGTCCTACATCCGTAGTTGGAGCTATTTTTTTTACTTTGCGAGGTCCAAGTCGTGCACCCACAATTCGACCTACGCTTCTGTCGTTCATCATTGCGGAGTAAGTTTCAATGCCATAATTTCATTTCTATTCATTCTTTTTTTTTTACTGTTTGCAGTTTACAAGTAAGAATGATTGATTATTTCTACCAGCATGCCCATCATATGTTTCAAGTTCCTTCTGTGCCTAGGATGCAATTTGGTAATCATTGGAGATGCATATGTTGTTTATTGGTTTAGTGGTTGTTTTTGGTTTGTTGGTTTGTTGGTTCGTCAGTTGCTACTTGTTGTTGTTTGGTTCAAGTTTGTGAGTTTGATGTCCTGCGACTACAATTGGGCATGTCCGTGCTTCCTCGCTAGTTTGTTGCTTGTTTTTTTCTATGGTTTGCTTCGACATTGCAAGGTTGGGGTTCTGTGTCGACGGTTGGAACTAATTGTTTTTGCACTTTGTGGTGTTTAGGTCTTGCACCTGCAAGTGGACATGCAGTTCTGTCATTTGTCGTGTCTGGTGAAGTCGAGATCTGATGCATGTCCCATGCCCGCCTATCCTACTCTTAAATTTTGATCCAATTTTTTTTCCTAGCTCTGAACCATACCTACATGCCTTTGCAAAATGTTCTTGTAGAGGAAAAGGATACTGAGATGGTGCTAGCAAGAGTGGTGTTCTATGGATTGTAAATTGCAATATTTAGTTTCTATGTTGCTTGTCGTGAAACATTGCTAGTATAATGAATGTGTTCTCAAATGCATCACACCATTTACATTTGGACGAAACTATTATCATTCTAGGATACTTCAGTGTTGACATGATCAAAATAGTGGCATAACAAATAATTGGACAACTACATATACAATTACAATGTTCGTTGTCTTTTTATTAAGATAAAACATGTGCAAAACGCACTTATTAACCATATATGGTGAAATGTACCCATATCACAATACAACCTCTTTATCCTATACACGAACTGGTCTAACCACACGACAATTTGTCTTGTACTTGAAATATGAGATGTAGATCAACGATATTGCAATATTATATTTCCATGTCTCAAAGCATACCTGGATACTTTGTTGCACAAAACCAAAATCATTCAGCTATGGCCATGGAATTTCTTAATATTTTCTGGCTTGTAATATATTTTAGGCAGGAAAAACTCTATATAATTACAACCATGGATCAAGAAAAGAAAATGTTCATGTTTCTAACTATATTTTATTCTATTCCTTTGATTCTCATTTACTGTATGTACATATTACTTGTTGTCCCATGCATACCATCTTCCATTCATGTTCACTGTATTTTGTGTGTTCCCACATTGAAACAAACAAAATAACTGGAGAAGACGAAGGAGTCTTTACCGCAAATGCAGAAGAGGAGATATAAAGGTGCATGTTTATACTATTTTTTCATATTTCATCGTTTTTTATTTCATTTATTGTTTGTATATGTGTTCACCTAATCTATTGTATGTAAATATTATGTATATTCCTACATAATAACTTATCTTCATGTCCTTTGTATTCGTTGTGCCGCTACATTGAAATAAATCGAACTCTGTTTATTTTTTTACATTTCTTCATGCATACCAACTTACCTTCATGTCCATTGTATTTTTTTGCATTGCTACATTTAAAGAAACAGGATAATCGGAAAAGACGATGGACTTTTTGTCGCAAATGTAGAAGAGGTGATACAAAGGTGCATGATTCTACTCTTATTTCATATTCCATTGTTTAGTATTTCATTTATTGTTTGTGTATTTGTTCTACTTGTTCTACTGCTTTACACCTAATTTATTGTATGTAGATACTATGGATCTTTCTACATAGTAACTTATCTTCATGTGAATTTTATTCTCTTTGCTGCTACATTGGAATAAATAGAAGTGTATTTCTTTTTTTTACATGTCTTTCTGCATACTAACTTACCTTCATGTCCACTTTATGTTAGACGTTGTTACATTGAAAGAAATAGATTAATTGGACAAGAAGATGAATTCTTATATGCCACATCAGAGGGGGTTGAAGTACAATCTTCGAAAAATATACCAACTGTGCTAGTAAATCAAACACACAAAACAGGTGGGTGCATATAGTATTGGAATAGAAAATGATGATTTGGCAACAATGGGCCTTTGTTGAGACTTCCTGCTTCCAAACATTTCCCTCCCCATTTCTAATTTTCCTACTTTCTATTATCCATTTTTTTCCCTCTTTTATACTTAACCAAATTCCCCTTTGTTTTTCTCCTCTACTTTCGCTTTCTGGTTGATTTGCTTAGTCATCTTTCTAAATATGTCTAGGTGCACAGGTTGGTGGACTCACGGGTTCACATTTATACTCATGCTTCTATATCACGACTCTGACTGACAGTTTTTTCATTCCATACTTAGCCACTTTTTCGATCGTGGGTTTCCGGGCTAGAAGATTCAAGATTGCACCTCTAGCTTCAAAGGTTCTGCAATATATAGTTTGGTTTCCATACCCTCCCATCATAACCTATTTCATGTTACACATTTTTGCAGTAAAAAAATACGAGGCATACAATTTGACCTTCGGGTCCTCATGTTTCCTGAGTATCCCTTGACACCCTATTTCGTATTCCATCTCCGACCCTGTATGTGACATTCATAACAATTATTGACAATATACAATGCATATGCTTATTTAGTCCTTCTGATGTTCATCTACACATGCTTGCATCAGAAAAAGTTGGACTAGTGACATGGCCATGAGCAGTCAATCATCGTAAACATCAACATACCGACAAGGACAAAGGTAAAGATTCATACAGTGTGTTCCTAAAAAGACCATTTTCATCATTTTTGTGCATTTTCTCCACTCGTGTAATTTTCTTGAAGTGCCAACTTCTGTCAACTACAAAAAAAAATATGTCAGGAAATAGAGAAAATTTTATATTAGAAATAAATAATAATAATTACAAGGAATTCATATAAACTATAATATTTTCAATCCAATACACCAATAAAAAACTACAACAATCTAGAAGCTGCAACTTTGTCATTTTTTCACCTCTTTTTCTAGACTTAGAATTTTTAGCAAAAATGGCTATCTCACAATCTATGCACTTATGGAAAATTTTCAATAAACCAGATTTGTTTGTATTGGTGATTATATAAAATGTCTAGTAAATAATTTTTTTCATTTTTGTGATCTATTGTCACTTTTCTTACTCTAAAAATCTCAAAATCCTCCAAAAGTGGCATGAAATAGTGGATTTTGGCCTATTTTATTCTAATCTCCTTAGGATTGATTCAGTTCTATCATAGGTTATTTTTGTGTCTTTGTTTTTTAGTCTCTCCAATAGTTTCATCTTGATATGGATCTTTGTCAATGACTTGGACCCAAATCTTTAAAAACCACTATTTTTCATTTTCAGACAAATACAAAAAGAATTAGACAAGAACCCTCTCTAAAACTTTTGTATATCTCTTCTCTATAGACAAAATCCATAAGTTTCATCTCCATTTGAATTTTTGAATTAATATTCTCCAGTTATATCCAAAATACAAAAATGTCTCGAGAATTGGTATTTTTTTTTGAAACTGTGGAACAATTTTATTAAAGGATAAATGTTATTCAAGGTAAAATTAAACATTTACATCCCTTAATTTGAAGGTAATATGAATACATACACCTTATAAACGTGGCTCAATCTTCTGTGAGAAGTGTAATTTTAAGTTAATAACTTTTAGGGTAGAGAAAAAATTACCTATGCCCCATTGAAAGTGATTCGAGTGATTTGTGGGAGTGTTATTATTAGCATATTACCATTGATTATAATAAGGAAAATACCTTGTTTGAATATATAAGCCTTGCATATCTTAATATATAAGGTAATATTTTGTGAATGTCTAGAGTGAGAAATACCTTCCTATGGGAAATTATGATAGCCAATATGCCTATTAAAGAGAACTCAAAGGTTAAGGATAGTTTATGATAGCCAATATGCCAATTGAAGAGAACTCAAAGGTTAAGGATAGTTTGTGTAAGAATACATAAACACATTCCATATATTGTTCACAAAAATGGGCATTAAGGACTCAAATAGGAACAAATTTCTAAAGTAAAACCATTATTGACACTAGTGCATTCAAAATAAAAAGAGAACTCAAAGGTTAAGGATAGTTTTTGTAAGAATACATAAACACATTCCATGTATTGTTCACAAAAATGGGCATTAAGGACTCAAATAGGAACAAATTTCTAAAGTAAAACCATTATTGACACTAGTGCATTCAAAATAAAAAGGAAGTTATAGTATCCCATTTATGAGAAATAAAAAGAGAACTCAAAGGTTAAGGATAGTTTTTGTAAGAATACATAAACACATTTCATGTATTGTTCACAAAAATGGGCATTAAGGACTCAAATAGGAACAAATTTCTAAAGTAAAACCATTATTGACACTAGTGCATTCAAAATAAAAAGGAAGTTATAGTATCCCATTTATGAGGGAAGCGTATAGATATCTAGTAAAAAAATAAATAGAAGTTTTTGAGCACCAAGGAGAGAAGCAATTTGATTTTATGAAAAAGTTTTAGGGTCTTATCATAATTTCCCTATTTGGTGGTATTTAGAAATTAGGTAATTAATGTAATATGTCCTTTTAAGAGGGGCTTAAATGAAGATGGACTCACGATGGTGGGGATTTTTCTTGTAAGAAGCTATTTATAGAATTAAAAAACTATGTAATATTTTATGAAGGATTGTTATTGTATAGATATTTTCTCAAAGGAGGTTTCCTTATCGAATTGGACCATGAACATTGCTCTCTCTTCTACAATATTAATAGAAGGGTTATATTTTGTAGGTTTAATCTTAGGGTTATATTATGTAGGTTTAATCTCACTGTCTCTTTTATTTTCTTTTTTGCGCTTATATTTATATCTAAATATTGTTTGTTTTGTTGTTTATGTTAGTTAAGTAGATTGCAAGTGGTATTAGAGCTCTTTCTTAAACCATCACATGCACCAATTTTAGATTATTTTTTTTTAGGATAGAGACATGTTCAAGCATGTTTAAACATAGAGATTTATCATTAAACAAGTAAACCTACAATTGGGGAAGAACACATGTGATGAATACAAGTCAAATCACCTAGTTGGACACCCTTGTAACCTCTCCTTCGAGTTGTACTAGATCAAATTGAATATACCTACAAATTCGATCTCCCACATACCCTTGGGTATATCAAAAGTTCTCTAGGAGCACCTGAAACTAACCTTAGATAGTCCTCTTGACCATACTACTACTATAGTACACCAAGAACAACACTTGTGGAGATCACTCTAGCATACCAAGTAATTGAGTACTACAGCTAGGGGTATGAGCTATCCTCCTTAGTCGGTTCCCTAAAAGATTCAACCAAGTACTATTGTTAGGAATCTTCAAATATCTCATAGAGCTATAGCACGTGTTACTCATTTTTCCTTATGACCCTGCAAACCCTAACCGTTGCAAAATAAGTAACTGAAAGAACATTCTTGCTGAAATATCGAGAATTTGGTAATTTGTTAGTGCAATAATACTCATCTTGGAGTGATAATCCTACTAGAGTTAAAAAAAAATGGAGTAATATTCTCTTATAGTAATATAAAAAAGTTTATAAGAGAACTATCTCAAAAGATGTTGATCATGTTGGTATAACTCTTTACTAAAAAGAAAATTTGGACTTAAACATACTATTGTAAGAGGCCTATATCAATAATGTCCTTGTAAAGAGTTGATTGCATTGATATATCTCAATATTGTCCTTGTAAAAAGTTGATTGCATTGATATAATTCTTAAATAATTGGGATGTTGTTTATTCTAAATGTGACTGAAGTGATACAACAAGAATTAAACTTGGGTAGGGAGAATAACAATCATTCCTCCCAACCACCCAAACTAAACCCAATTGACATGATCACTTCTGTTTATGAACGATTTATTTTAGTTTAAGTTGAGTTTTTTCAATGAAGTTTATGTTTTGAATTTTTTTTTAAAATATGTATGTGGGTTTTTTTGAAGATTATGTTTTGAATTGTTTTTTTTTTTTTTTAATTGTTTTGGATACCATGTGTATTCACTTTATGGACTATAAGTTTAAATGATTGGTAAAGTATATATAATAATAAGAATTTAATTGAATTTTTTTTGTTGTTATAATAAAATCATGTTAATGTTTTGTTTTATATATAATCATAAAGAAGAAATTAAAAGAACAAAATAAAGAAAAGTGAAAATAATAAATGATAAAAGAAATAGATGATATATAAAATTTCGGATGTTTTGTGAAGTGTTATAAGGATTATTTATAATTGTTAAACCTTAAAAACAAAGAATGTAATAGATGTTGCTAAATATGATGTTGCTAAGTATCAATAAATTGATGAACATATGATGTATATATGTAATGATGTATTGCTAAGTATCAATAAATTGATGAACATATGATGTATATATGTAATGATGTAAAGTTTGTAAATACTTATTTTGTGTTTTTATTAAATGTTTGGTTTAAAATATATTTTAATATAAATTTATTTAAATTTATTTATTTAATTAATATAATATTTTTATATTTAATTTAAAATATATAGAAATATAAAAAATAAACAAAATTCATTTAAATATTTAATTTATGTAAATTATATTGATTAATTAAAAGTTTTTAAATAAATATTTAAAATTATATTAACCAATATTAATGAAGTAATAGCTTAAAGGATGTGGGAGAAACACACCTACTTTTTTAAAAACAAAGAATGTAATAGATGTTGCTAAATATGATGTTGCTCAGTATCAATAAATTGATGAACATATGATGTATATATGTAATGATGTATTGCTAAGTATCAATAAATTGATGAACATATGATGTATATATGTAATGATATAAAATTTGTAAATACTTATTTTGTGTTTTTATTAAATGTTTGGTTTAAAATATATTTTAATATAAATCTATTTAAATTTATTTATTTAATTAATATAATATTTTTATATTTAATTTAAAATATATAGAAACATAAAAAATAAATAAAATTTATTTAAATATTTAATTTATGTAAATTATATTGATTAATTAAAAGTTTTTAAATAAATATTTAAAATTATATTAACCAATATTAATGAAGTAATAGCTTAGAGGACGGGGGAGAAACACACCTACTTTTTTGAAAATTTTAGAATACTTATTATTACAAAGATTGACTTAAGATTCATCAGTATGATTATGATTTTACATTTATCTTTATCTTTTTGTGTAAATATATATATTTAGAATACACTTTCTCACAATGGGGTGGGTTATATGAAAGTGTTCGTTGTTTTTTTAGATTAATATTTATGGATATGTATATTAGATTTTATAATTTGTTGAGATATTGAGTGACATAAAAGTTTATAATTATGATGTTTGGTGTTTTATATATATATATATATATATATGAGAATAATGTTAAGTAGATTATATCATACACATAATTGATTATTTAAAATTCAACATGCTATATATTATTTAAAAGATTAATGATTTTATGATTTTAATGGGAATATATAATGATGAGTAATAGTGTTATTTCAAATGAAATATGAAACATTTAATGAATGAATGTGTAGTGTTATATATATTTTGAATATCATATGTAATGTTAAATAATTGAGTTACTTTTATTTGATAATGGAACATGACATTTTAATGAGACTATTTATTATATATTGACACAAGTTTATTGTTATGTGATGTGTTACAAATAGGAGTGATTGGATATGATACAAGCCGAATAACTAGTGATGATGTGTACTTTGTGGGAGCCCACACCCACAAGGGATTTTCATCATGAGTTCTAATTATGGACTAAGTACACAATAATACTCTTAATATCCATATACCTATTGTTACACCTGTTTTTGGTCCTTTAGTGCATGCGAGTTGAGCTAGGCCATCATCTTCTGCTAGATCATAGAGTAGCATGTGGCTCAAACCAAAACCAGTTAAATTTACCATGCGTGCACTCATTACAATGATCCAACTTAAATCTAGATATTGATATCCTTACGCCCCAATGGTGCAATTTATTCATGCATGTGTGATGCCAGTGAAAAGAACATGGATACAAGATAGAATGGCCCAAAACCTCATGTAGGTGCTAGTCACAATTTTTTTTTTTTTAGGCTAGACACTTGTAAAACCATGATCTTTCTCACCATCTAGTATGAATCATCTCTATTCTTGTAAAAGAGAGGTTCTTGGTGATATTGGGAGACACTTACATCTATGGTTCTCTATCTTATGATGGTGAAATTTGGGTTGAGCCTTACCAACATCCCTTGGTCTTAGGTTAACTTCTTGGGAGATCTCTTCTATTTTTCTAAATTGTTCTTGGATTGAGAGTGGTGATTATAGATTTGTCTAGATATATCTAGAGTTAGATGGGAAGTTTTCAGAGCAGTTTTACTCATATCAACTACCTCAAAGAAACTGAACTGACCTTATGTTAAAGAAGAGTAACAATATTTTTAATAAAAAAAAACATTGGCCCCTAATGCTAGTGTGCAACTAAGATTGTATTTTCATCTTTATGTAACTAGAAGACAAAACCCATTGGACAACCTATTAATAAATATTAAAATTTAGACCATTTCCGAGGAATGGACACTAAACCTTCTATATCTAATCATTTAAAGTCCTTTCCAAGATTTATCTCCCATAAAAATTTCCAATAGGTCCTTTCCATTATAATCCATCAGCTTCTCTAGCATTAAATCTTCTCCCACAACCATTCTCACAAGAATTTTCTTCTATTTCACATACTCTATTTCACATACGTTCTTTTCTTCGTTTCCTTACTCTTTCATGGAGCTTCCAAATTGAGACGAAATAGACTCTTTTTTTAACTTAAAAATCTTCGAAGCCAATGCCTCTCCTAATAAACCATGAGCCTTTTAGTACACCCCTTATGATTTTGGTATTTTCCTCACACTTTCAAAGGATTTAAATATTAATTTTCCTCACCCCTAATCAAATCATGTTCAAACACTATTAGATCCTTCAAGACAATGGACATGAATGACATCAATTGCTACTTTACTTCTCACAACCTCAAGCTTGCTTCTATCAACTTCAAAGTTATGATTAGTTCTAGGTTTCTTATACTTAGGACTTGTACATTCAATGATATTGTATGTCCCCATATTTTAACCTTTGAATTGAATTTTACCTATTTTTATTTATTTTTCTATAATTTTATCCAAAAATGTCAAAGTTTCTTGTGGTACAGACATGAATCCCCTTAGGACCGAGGCTTTCATTCCTAAGGAGATAGTTGTCTCCCTTCATAGGGATCTTCAAAGTAATCCATGAGTTAAATCTCCTTACACTCCATGTCCACCTACTTTGAGTTATATTAGAGCTCATTACAAATTTATTATTTTGCATTAAACCTTTTTCATTATAGCTTAGAAATATTATCAGTTTTTATGTTCTTTTGCTTTTCTTCTTTTGATATCTCTTATTTTCAATTTAATATGTCATTTTGCATATCTATTTTAGCTAAATGTTTTAGTTTTCTTCATTTTTTTTTCTCTATCAACATTAATAATAGTAAGAAACATTTTAAATTGTCACTTATCACCTTCAAGTTATGGTTCATTTGTTGAGTTTGTAATTATAAGTAGTTTCACAAGATCATTTGGTTGGAACTCATCCTATATACACATGATATCTTCTATAAATTAGTATCATTATTTAGAATGATCTTCCTTGTACTCTAAGTCTTTCATCAAGTTCTTCATTAGATGACTTCCTTGTACTCTAAAATTTTCTATTTAAGAAAACGATAAAAACTATGAATGCAAACCAAGTTTTTTAACTTTTGGTTAGTCTTCATGACCAAAAAAAAAAAAAAAGTAAATACTCCAATTCCTCTAGTAAGTTGACAAACTAACTACTATAATATTAATCATAAAAAATATATTTTTAAATAAAATTATCCATAACCTAAATTTGTTACGCCGAAAGGCGTATACCTATTGACAATGGGCAGAATTAATCACCTTTTAATTATAAATTTCAATCTTAGGGTTGGCAATTGAAGATGCTGGCATATTCTTCGTCGTCCTCTCTAATCAATGGATGAGATTTTGATA
>ML793492.1:417287-483296 GCA_009831015.1 Picea engelmannii | reverse complement strand
CATGTTGAAAGATAAACGAATTAATTTACAGGTTTGAATAATTCCAACACCACCAGGTATCATTAATTACCGTGAAATGCAATTTATGCCACACGAGGAGATTACTCTGGATGCCACGTTTATCCTGGCGTTTCATGTCTTCTAGTGGGCGTTTTGATTTACATGTTCAAAGATAATATTTTCCAGGGAACTTCGAAGCTTTAGATTGAAATTTAGCCAGTTTGTTGCTTGGCTTTGAACAGGCTACAGAAGGCGCTGGTATTTGTAGAAGACACTGGTATTTGCATGTATGTATTAATTTTTTTGAAAGTTGTTTTTAGTTTTAGTTGATCAATTGTAAGAGATAATGTGGAAAGAAACACTGCCATGTTATATCATTAAAAGTTAGAAACAATGTGCATATTTCATTTACGAACCAACCTTAATTATAATAGAAACCCTAATTAGGGTTTGTAAAAAGAATTAGCCTTTCGGCGTTTATCAGCCACAATCATGTGGCTGTGCTAGTTATATATCTATATGATATTTTTCATTACTCATATCACAAAATTACATTAACAAACTCAAATCATTCATATTAAACATAAATTCCCCTATCAAATTCCAACCTTTAGATGTATTTTTCCCATCATATCAATAAAAGAAACCTCCCTAGTTGGAAAAAATCTAAACAAAGTTGAGAGTTCCGATGAAGAGAACTGTGCGAGCCGGTCCTTGCTTTAATAGTTTGAGGAACTCACAGGATGCGGGCTCGTATAATCGAATCTGGAGCGACACAAATTCCTACATCAAGTCATCCCTCAGATTAAAATTTTAACCAATTTTAGAAGCGGACTATGTTGATGATTATTTCATTGTTATTTTCTTTTTAAATTATTGCCAATGTGTAAAGACAAGCTAAGATGTGTAAAGATGGAAATCAATATGAAAGCTTTCAATATCAATTATTTATTTCAGTTTATAAATGATTTCAATTGGGTTCTTTTAATGGAGATTATCTTTTGAGTTTTTTTAAAGAGTTCATGTTGAGTTTTTTTTTAAGATTATGTTTTGAATGGTTTTGGATAAAATATGTCTTCAATTTATATAGATATTCATGACAAGTTTAAATGATTGGTAAAATATATAATTATAAGAATTTAATTGAAAATTAGTATATTAGTTGACAAGTTTAAATGGTTGGTAAAATATATAATTATAAGAACCTAATCGAAAATTAATATTTTAGTTGTTGATTAATTAATGTATAAAATTATGTTATAGTATTTTATAATTATGAAGATTAAATATTATAAAAATAAATATAGAAAAGTAAAATTAAACTATAAAAAAATAAAGGGTATATAAAATTTTAAATGCATTGTGAAGTGTTATGATAATTACTTATAATTAATTAACGTTAAAAAATAAAATTAAAATAAAATAAAAGAAGTGAAGTAAGTGATATTCTTGACTATCAATGTTATAGCATTTTTAGCCACTTTAGTTTAGCGGAGATGCACTCTAGTAGCATAAATGCATCATCTACTTAAATTTGGCTAACTATTGTTTCTCTCAATTCTACAAAATGAACTTCATTTTGTATATACTCACTTGTTTCCTTCCTAAAGAGTGCGGGTACTAGACAGTTTCCTTAAGGAAATGTGTGAGTGCATTCTAATCATGAAAATTATGCACTCTTGCATGAAGTTTATGGGAAAATTAATTTCACAACTTCCTAATTATAGTTGGAAATGGTCTTAATCACATTGAAGTGGTATAAGTAAGACCTAAAATGAGGAAACTTAACCAACTACTCCCATGATATCATCATTATCATATGATCCCAACATAATATTAGCATTATCATCTGATCCCAAGTAGTCAGATCTATTTTCCTAGGGTTTTTATGACTAGCATATCCATGAGTTATCCCATCCTCAACATATTCTATCTCCCACTTTCCAAGAAAGAGATCTAAGACATTCTTGTGTATCTTCTTTGAGCGGAGAAAAACATTGGATATTGAGCAGTCTTGCATGACATGGGGTAGGATGAATCCGAACAATGTTTACGAATGATGTCGATAGTAGAAGTGAGGTAAAATTTATTTGCACTATTGTTTTCATTTATAAAATAGAGATCTCTCTTCCCCCCCACCCAAGACAATGTCTACTTTCATGCATATGTTTGATTATTAGTTTCAAGTTTTGGTTCTGCCTCTCCCGACTTGAGTTAGTTAGTTAGTTATTGCATAATTCAGTTATAACCACCATATAGGTTTGAGGAAGGTCTTTTTATTTGTGTATAGGTTGAGAATCCCATAGAGGAGAAAGAATATTAGAGTGAAGATAGCTCAAGAATCTCACATCCAACTATTCGATCCTTAGCTAAGTCCTCTAACTACATCAATAGTTATTTCTGAAACTTGTAGGATTAACTAGGAGAAAGACAAATTGTTATCTACATTTATTTATTTATTATAATTTCACCCTAGTCGTATTCTAGAGCTTTCTCTTCTGTAATAGAACTAGTGACTCTGCTGTGGAATGAGTCCTAAAGTTATACTTTGTAGGGCGATCCCTATTACTTCTAGTATGTTTGTGTAATTTCTTTGGTCTATTGCATGTGTGGTTGTTTCTTTATATCCCTCTTAGGCTAAAGTCCAATATTGTTTCTGAAGCTTTCTTGAATTTTTCTCCCTTAACTACATCCACTCGTTGGTTTTGCTTGGAGATAGAGTGAGTACTCTCGTGTTTCAATGAAGTGGGTATGAGAACTCACCCACTTCCCTCAGAAAAGGTGTAAGTGACCCCTCAGAGGATATTTTTTCATTATTTTATCCCTATTTTCCTAAGTTTTCTTAGCTTAGTTGTTGGGTTAGTTGTCATGGTGTATGTTTGCAGTCATTTATTATCTGTTGCATCTTTTCCTAGTTGCATTCATCTTTAAAAAAAAAAACATTGTAGGTTTCTTCTCTTACTTGTTTGTTCATCTATGTGTTTTAGGTGTGTTAGATAGATTCTTTTAATTTTTCATTTGGTTAATTAATTAGGGTTTGCTAGGTTTCATTTATTTCAAGAAAAGAAACAAGAAAATATTGCAATAAGTAGGTTGCATGGTTCATTGGATTTGCTTTTTCAAATTTTTGATGGTTTAACTTACTTCATTGAAGAATCAAATGCAAAGTGCCTGCATATATTCTTATCGATTTTTTTGTTTAGTCTTTAAATGATAACTTGTTGCATGCATGTTTCCCTTTTGGGTAAATAACTGATATGACCCCAAGGGGGGCATATATGGGGTTAAATGTACATGATATGACCCTAAGGGGAGACATATATTGGGTTAAATGTACATGTAATGTGTAAATGTATATGTAATAGGGTCAACCTAATAATAAAGGGGTCACCAATGTGTGAATATGTATATATATAGAGATCATGTATTCATTATTGAAGACATGTCAATTGTGAAGTATGAATATATTTGGATATTTCGATGAGGTTCTCCTATTCTTTAAGGAGTTGGTGTGTAACTCCTCTCTCTTATCTATCTTGGAGTTGTGGTTCATGCTCACATTTGTGTAAATGGTATGTACTTCTAGTTTATTTTTATATTTTAATCATTTGGAACATAACATTTGGTATCATAGCATCGATCTTAATATTTTTCTTCTTCAAACAAGTCATCTTAGAATTTTTTCTATAACTTTTTTTTTTCAGTAAATTTTTGGACTATGAAATATTTAGAATACTGAGAAGACATAGCGAAGTAGGTTTGGTAAACATTTCAGGTTCTGAGTGATTTTACCTTCAGATATACATCCTATGAAAGTTAGGGCTTTTTACTAGCTCTGAAATCAGTCTCAAACAAGTCATTTTAGTGACTTTACTATAATGTTTGTTTGGTGATGTTTCATAATGTGAATTTTTCAAGATCCTAAGGATACATAGTGAAGTACTTGTGATAAAAATTTTAGTTTTTGGATCATTTTGATTTATGATATATGGAGTATGATAAGTAGGGGTATTTGACTAGTCCTCAAACTATCCTCAAATAGGTGTCCTTGGTAGAAGTCTCGTATCTGAAGCTTGGAAATTCAAAATAGAGTGCCAATATTTTTGTTGGAAGGATAGAAAAAATATTATTTTAGGTAAAAAATTCAGAATGAGATATTATATAGTGGACATGTGGCACGCTGTAAAAGTTTTCTATCTAGAAAGGTCTAAGAATCAACAAGGTTTGGGAAAGTTAACATAACATTCACTTGGAACATAAAATTTTGGTTAGACCTGTGGTATTACAGTGAAGACATGTCATAGTACTACATGTCTAAATTTTATATTCATAAGGGCTAAAATTTCAGAGATACAAAAAAAGGAATGTTGGCTAGAAGAATAGACTCCAAATCAGGGTTTTAAAAGGTATGTTCACTTAAAACTATCATAAGTTTTGATTGGGATGTCCAATTCAGGTGATTAAAAATTCATTGGAAAGAGGAAACACAGAATAATATGTTGGAAAAATAATAATAACCATTTTGGAAATTATTGTCAATATTAAGGCCATAAGTAGAGGTTTTTAGTTGGATCCCAAGTAGAACTAATAAAAAGACATGACTTTAGTGGAGATAAAGATAAAACTGAAATCAAACCTAGTGAATGGTTGAGGATGATAAGGAAAAATTGCAAGAATCCTTTTCGGGAAAGTTTTCATTTTAATAGTGAATCTAGAGAGTTGTTTATGAGTATTGATAAATATATTAGACGAAGTTCCACATGGGTAGTATTTAAAGAATTATTCTCAAACAAATGGATCGAGGACTAAAAAACGGAAGCGGTGTATGAAATTCAAGATGAGTTAATTCAAGATAAGGAAAAAGTTTCCATATTGCAAAATGATAATGAAGAACTAAAAAAAATATATTATTAAGAAAGATGACGAGTTTTCCAAGATTCAATCCCTTATTGAATCACTCATTAACGAGGTTAAGAATTTAAAGCAATTAAATATGAGCAAATGAAAGTTGGAAAATAATGAGTTAAAGGAATAATTGAAAAAGAAAGATGAAGAAATAAAAAGGATGCATAAGAATAAACAATAACTTATTAATGATGTTAATAAGGTGAAAAGGCAATTACATGAATCTAATTAAAATAATACGGATGAAGTTGTTACCATAAAAAGTGAAGAGAACTTGATCAAAAAATTGAAGAGGAAATATGCAAGAAGGTTAAGGAATCCCTAAACACTAATGATGTAAAATCAGAAATGCAATCTACAATTCAAGAAGGATGTAAGAATTTGATGTTTGGGGTCACATTGCAACTTCAAAAGGAGAAAGATAAGTGTTAGCACATAGGGGAAGACCTGGTGTTCAACGCTTCAACAACGCACCAACAAAACCCTAACTACCAGCCCTTTCAGAAACACCTGCGAAGCAGATGAAGTCTCACCCAAGGTAGAGGAAGGGGTGGTTGCAGGATTCACGTGTCTACAACCTAGCTGGGACACAGATCTGTGATTGCAATACTTACAGAGCACTTAGCAGTTAATCATTCATTAACATTTAACCCTTATTCACATCACAAGGAGAAACCCTAGTTACAGAACAATGCAATATTCAACCAGATCTAACACATCTAAGAACTTAGCATATGGAAATAGATTAGATCTAGCATTCATTCAAATCACTAAGCACTAATCTATCATATCAGATTAATCTAAACATACATTATTTCACTAAGCATAAATCAAATGAACAATATAACAACCATAAGGCACTAAGCAATCATAACACATGATATTTGTGGTTCACCTCGAGCGTGGGGATACATCCACCAAATCTTCTTCATCTTTATTATTTTCTGTCAAGCTCATACATGCTCAGAGTCTCAAAATCCTACTCTGCATAGGACAAGAGATCTGTGCGCACCTCGCCAGATCCTCCTTCCCCAAGCTAGGTTACAACACCAATATTTCCTAGAGTCTATGCACAAATCACTACAAATGACCTGCACTTAGCTCTGCAAGTCTCAACATACACTAAGCACATAGCCTCTTACAATCACTTTCACTTAGTTCCACTTACAAATGACTTAGAACATTGGCCCTTTCATACATCGCTTAGATATCTATTTATACATTACAAAAGAGCCTAATCATGGGTAAACCCATGGGCCGACATTCCCATACTTGCTACATAAACCCTAATCCCAAAACTTCCCTAAAAAGGGGTCGAGATCCCGCGATATCCGATTTGACTTGCACTCCGCCTTCGACTAGCCTGTCGAAGTCCCAAAATGGTCAAACCTGACCAAGGATCTCCAAAACTTGGTCAAGGGATAACAATAAGACAATATTCAAGAAATCCATCGAAAGATACTTGAATAAGTTGAACTCTATCTAGAGGATGTACATGTCAAATATGATGGTATTATCTCCAATGTTAGAGTAATCAAAGACCAGGAAAAGAGGATAGAGGATGCCATTGTATATAAAAACAAGATAGTTGAAATGGGTGTGCAGAGTGAAGGAAACCCGCTAAATGTGAAACCATATCGACACCCTCATTATTAGGAAATATTTCAAGGAGGACAAGAATATTATTTTTAAAATTACAAAGGAATAATATGGATTAATCATCAATATTCATGGAACATGGAATCAAAAAACCATTATTCAATAGGATATTATCAGAGACCAACAACTACTACAAATTGGAGAAGCTTCAACAATAATACATGGAATCAAGGGAAAGAAAATTATTAAACAACTATCCACCACATATTAAGACCGAAAAGAATTTATTTTGGATGGATGGATCATCATCATTGGAAACAAGAAAGAAATAACATAAGAAAATCATATTACTTGGTTCCATCACATGTAAATCCTTTAACTACAAAGTTGTCAGGATTTTTTTTTTTGAAGGAGGGTACTATGATATGACCCCAAAGGGGTCATATATGGGGTTAAATGTATATGATATGACCCCAAGATGAGGCATATATGGGGTTAAATGTACATGTATTTTTTAAATGTATATGTAATAGAGTTGGCCTAATAATAAAGGGGCCACATGTGCAATCCACGAATACGTATATATAGAGATAATGTAGTCATTATTGAGGACATGTGAATTGTGAAGTATGAATTTATTTGGGTATTTGGAGGAGGTTCTCCTATTATTTAAGTAGTTAATGTGTAACTCATATCTCTTATATATCTTGGAGTTTTGATCCATGCTCACATTGGTGTAAATGGTTTGTACTTATGGTTTATTCTGATATTTTAATCATTTGGAACATAACAATAACAAACAACTAAAACAAACATTAAACTTAAAAAGAACTAGACTTTTTCTTTCAGGGAAAATGCACAATATTCTAGGTCTTAGGGCCTTGTGATAGGCTGGTGAGTAAACTATCCAAAGCCATAAAAATGAAAATTAGAGTTGATTAAAGAGTGATAAGTCTAATAGTAGAAAGGAGAACTTTTTGGGAATTATCCTCTAACATAGGATTCAAGAACAAGGTTGCAATAGAGTGAGGGTGATATTCCCTCCTTTGCTTATTTTTGTGTCCATTGGATATTTTCATTTACGAGGGTTTACTAATTACCAAGGACCTCTAGGTGTTGGTTCTTTTCGAAGCTTTTGGATTTGATATATTACCCATACATGCAGTCTGAACCTATGACTATTCCACCCGGTCACTGATTATGAATTAGTAATGCCAGTTTCTTGTACTAGGTTCTCAAATGGGTGACTGTGAGGGGAAATACTCATGGTACCTGAGGTAGACGATTAATTTTCTTTTTGACTTCTTTGGAGGGTTTCCATTTCTTGAGGGAAGTTTCACCTTATTTGAATGTTGTGATAAGGTTAACATAATTATCTCTCACTCATTCATTGATTCGTCGCAAGACTTAAACAACCCATATTGATATTTGGAAGGTCCTTTGATTATATTTTCACTACATTGACTCGAGACCTTGTCCACTTGGGCAGAGCTTTGGAAATGTGGTTTATACCTATTGATTTATTCTAGGTAGTTTATAGGAGTGTGTTTCTTTGTATAGTTGGCCTTAGGTTGTGTCTGTCCCACCACGTTTGGATCGTTGATTCAAAGTGGCTAACCAACCATTCTATTGGTCAAGAAGGACTAGCAGTATTTTCTCTAAAAGCGTGGATTTGACTCCGAGAAGGAATATGATTGATAACTATGACTGTAACATCCCCAACCACCAACAAGTTGGGTAACGCCACTACTCATAGAGTTCACTTAGTTTTGATACCAAATTGTAACGTCCCCAGCCACCAGTAGGCTGAGAAAAGCTACTTCTTGGAACACAAACACACACACACGCACATATATGGCTTGCATTTTAATGAATCTTAAAACAATTAACACATAGTTACTGCTACCATACAGATTCAAATGGAATTGATAGTAAGTCCACATGCAACAGAACACATGATACATTTCAAGAAACGTAGACATGCATAACATACATAATTAAGCACATAAATGATACTTATTTTTTAACTGAAGTAAAACCACCAACCATGTCCAGACCTTCCATGAACCTTCAAGCCTTAGACCACACTGCTCGTCATGCTCAGCAGTGGGTATGTTAAGCCCTAAATAGTGGCTCATTACCCCTTAATTGGGGCTTATTACATTAGTAATGTTATTTTATTTATGTCAGCTTGATTCCATTAGTTGTAATTGTACCTCCTAGTCTCCTATATATACCAAGAAGACATTTTCATTTGTAATAATCCTATACTTGAAAATTCATGTGGTGTATAAGGAGGTTGCCCCCTCAAAGAGGCTTATTATCTAAAATTATCTCTTTTTCAAGGCGTTGAGTACTTATTCTGAGGTTTTTCTATGCTATATTGGTATTTGGTTCTTAACATTTGGTATTAGAGCTCAAGGTCTTGGATTTCCGTTGCTACATCTAAGACACCTATGAATTTTCTCTATAACTCTTTTTATATAACATTTCAGAAGGAAATTCTTGGAGGATATTTAATAAATGGATCAAGGTACATTTGGTTAGAATTTCATCTCCCGAGGCCTCATACTTTCGGAGATACAACCTGTGTAAGATAGGGTTCTGGAATCATCCTGAATTGAGTCATTGCAGAATTTTTTCTATAAAATTGTTTCTGTAATGTTTCAGACCCTGAAATCCGGATTCTTTTCACAAAAAATAGTAAGGTATCTTTAATTAAAAATTCATCTTTTGGTTCATATTAAATTTGTAGATACACCCTATGGAAGATAGGGTATCTGACCAGTCCTATTGATTAATATCAAGCAGGTGTTCCAGGTAAAACAATCATAACATCTTCCTAATGTATCCAAATTAAGTGAGACTAGTTGCATTGGATAGTGGATAGTCCTTAGTATTTCTGGTATGAGTTTCAGAATTTAATATCAATTATTTTGTGCGGGGCATTCTATACAAGTGAGATCTCCTGGAAAGGAAAAAAATCAGCAAGTTGTGGGGAAGTTATCGTAAATTCCACTTATCGCATCCAATTTTGATCAGACCTATGGCATTGCAGAGAAGAAATATCATAGAACTAAAAAAAAAAAAAATCATACCCATAAGGGCTGAAAATTTGGAGATACAACAGAAGAAAGATTGTCTAGCAGAACCACCTCAAAATCAAGGTTCAAAAGTGATACTTGGCCAACATGCCACCCAAAAAGGGAACTTCTACACCAAATAAGCCTCCAGATAGTCCTACTTGGATTCTTGATGAAGGTGAAGAAATGCATAAGGACATAAATGAATTACAAAATAAGATAGTGACAAAATATGAACTACAAGGGATGATGGATTCAACTGAAGCTAAATTGGAGGCAATAATGGATACTAAGATGGATGGTTTAAAAAGGGAGATCATGGAAGGATTGAAAATTTTCCTAATAGAGAGGACACCTGAAAGTGAAAATGTATCCCATGAAATTCATGATGAGGACACAAGGAAGATGAATCAAGAATGGAGAAACTCCAACTTTGGGTTGAAGACCAACCACGTTCCTAAGATCGATATGAGGAAGTTTTATGGAAAGGACCCAATCACATGGATACTTCAGATGGAGCAATTCTTTGATCTACATAATGTGCCACATACACAAAAGGTACAAATTATTTCTTTATATTTAGAACCCAATCAATTTGTATGGTATCGATGGCTTTGTTCTTGCAAATCACTCATCACTTGGACAATTTTCATGGAAGAAATGATAGCACACTATGAGGATACAAGGAGCAATAGCTTCTTTAGCCAATTGATAAATCTCAATCAAAAGGGGTCAGTTACCTAGCACATTGAGAACTTACAAAGATTGAATATAAAGGTAACATATATTCCAGATGAGAACTTGATTGATGTATTCATAGGAACTTTAAAGGATAACATTCAGCGTGAGGTTCACCTTTGGGAACCCAAATCATTGGAGAATTCATTTAGAGTGGCAAGAAATGTTGAAAGTAAAAATATGGCTATGACTAATAGAAGGAGCAATCCTAACATATATCGAGAGAACAATGATCCTTCTTCTAAAACACCTCAACCTATAAGGTTGAGACATCAACAATTGGAGGAAAGAAAAGAAAAAGGTTTATGCTTTAATTGTGACAACAAGTAAAGTAAGGGACATAAGTGTGGTGAGAAGAAATTATTCTACATAGATAGTGAAGAGGAAGAAGAACAAGAACAAGAACTAGAACCATCTCAAGATGAAAATGTAGAATCAATTTCGTTTGAAGAGTTGACTCCCGCGATATCGTGTAAAGCATTGGCTAGAATTAGCACTCCTAAAACCCTCAAGATCGAAGGATATATCAAAAATAAAAAGGTAATAATCCTAATTGATTCTGGTAGTACTCATAATTTCATTTACTATAAATTAGCCAAAGCTCTCAATTGCTTTTTATATCCAATGGTAGAGTTTCAAGTAATTATTTCAGATGGAGGAACTATCAATTGCTCAGGAAAATGCAATAAGATAAATCTTACTATGGGGGAATATGTAATGAATAGTCCAATGATTTATATACCCATGGGTGGTTTTGATGTTGTACTAAGGATCCAATGGTTACAATCATTAGGAACAATGGATTTTAATTTTCAAGAACTTTTCATGAAATTTTCATTGGAAGGAAAATAACTTGAGTTAAGAGGTATCACAGAGAAAACCCAGTAAGGTGATAATCTCTAATGGCATGAAAAAATTATTGAAAAAGGGGCATCAAGGTGTTATTTCACAACTATGCTCACTAGATGTTCAAACATCTAATCCATCTATTCCTCTAGATCTCCAAGGGATCATTGATAAGAATTCCAAAGTATTCGAAGATATTCCCAAAGGTATTCCACCCACTCGAAATCATGATCATGATATTCACCCAATTCCTGGGAGTGTTCCTCCTAACATCATTCTGTACAGATACCCTTATGCCCAGAAGAGTGAAATTGAGCGCATGGTTGAAGAAATGTTAGAGGATGGCATTATTAGACCTAGCCAAAGTTCTTACTCTGCACCGGTGGTAATGGTATTCAAGAAAGATGGGTCTTGGTGTATGTGTCCAGATTATAGAGAGCTCAACAAGATCACTATTAAAGATAAGTTTCCCATTCCCGTCATTGATGAATTGTTAGATCAACTACATGGAGCAATCTATTTCACAAATTTGGATCTTCATTCAGGGTATCATCAGATTAGAATGAAGGAAGAAGATATCCCCAAAACAACATTCTAAACTCATGAAGGCCATTATGAATTTTTGGTCATGCCTTTTGGCCTTACAAATGCACCTTCCACATTTCAAGGGTTGATGAATTCAATTTTCAAGCCCTTCCTTCGAAAATTTGTGTTAGTATTTTTTGATGATATACTAATCTATAGAAAGTATTGGGAGGATCACGTGTGACATGTTAACAAGGTGCTACAACTACTAAAGGAGCAACAACTATATGTCAAACCATCCAAATGTTTTTTTGGGGTGAATGAGGTAGAGTATTTGGGTCATATTGTATCTCATGAAGGTGTCAAGGTAGACCCTAACAAGATTAAGGCCATGATGGACTGGTTGATTCCCAAAACATTGAAGAATCTTAGAGGATTTTTGGGTTTGACAGATTACTACTGTAAGTTTGTTTGAAACTATGGAAAAATACCAACACCTTTAACGACACTAACTAATAAGGAGGCGTTTTCATGGAATCCAGAGGAAACTAAATATTTTGAACAACTTAAAGAGGTGATGTGCAAATCTCCTGTCTTGACCACTCCACACTTCACAAAAATCTTTATTGTGGAATGTGATGCCTCGGGAAATGGAATTGGTGTTGTCCTAATGCAAGAAGGAAGGCCCCTAGATTTTTAAACTTGACCACTCAAGGGAAAGGACTTAAAAAAACCCATTTATGAGAAGGAAATGATGGAAATACTACATGCATTGAAGAAATGGCATCCTTACCTAATAGGTAGGCACTTCAAGGTCAAAACAACTCATGATAGTCTTAAATAATTCTTGGAACAAAGACTATCTTCATAAGAACAACAAAAATGGGTGACCAAGATATTGGGTTGTGATTTTGAAATCATCTATAAAAAAGGGAAGCAAAATGTTGTGGCAGATGCACTCTCAAGAAATGATGAAGATGTTGAGGCCTTTCTCTGTTCTATCTCGATCATCCAACCCGATTGGATAATAGAAGCAATGGATGAATGGAAGAATGACAAAAATGTTTGGACTCTCATTCAAAGGTTGCAACAGGATTCCACTGCATGAGATACATTTACATGGAAAAACTATTCACTATGGTACAAATATTTCTTATATTTATGTAAGAACTCCCAAATCAAACAAAAGTTACTATTGGAATTGCACACCTCTCTAGTAGGAGGGCACTCGGGAATTTTGAAAACCTACCATAGGGTCAAGAAGGAATATTTTTGGTATGGCCTTAAAACAGATGTTCAAAGGTTTGTCACGGAATGTTTGGTTTTCGAACAAAATAAGGTGGAAACAATTAAGACCCTAGGTCTTTTACAACCATTAACCCTCCTAAGTCAGCGCTGGGAGGAGGTTTCCGTGGATTTCATAACAGGGTTACCAAATTTTGAAGGAAAGAGTGTCATCATGGTGATTGTTGATAGACTCACTAAGTACGCACACTTTTTTGCACTCTCTCATCCCTTCAAATCTAGTATAGTTGCCACCACATTCATGGAGATATTTCAAAGGCTACATGTCAGCCCAAATATTATTGTAAGTGACAGAGATCCCATCTCCACTGGACATTTTTGGAAAAAAATATTTTCTTGTTTGGGTACTCAATTGGCTCATAGCTCATCCTATCATCCTCAATCTGATGGACAAACCGATATAGTGAACAAATGTATGGAAGGATACCTTCATTTCTTTGTCTCTGATAAACAAACATAATGGTTCAAATGGTTACCCTTGGGAGAATGGTGGTATAACACTTCCTTTCATAATGCAACAAAAATGACACCATTTATGGCACTCTATGGATACCACCCTCCTTCCATCACTTCTTCTCTAAAATAAAAATATAAGGTTCAAGCAGTGGAAGATCACATCGAGCATCAACACCAAGTTCTCCAAATCTTAAAGGAAAACCTGACCATGGCACAGAATCGCATGAAACAACAAGTAGATCAACATCGTAGTGAAAGAAGTTTTGAAGT
Source organism: Picea engelmannii (assembly GCA_009831015.1). NCBI lineage: Eukaryota > Viridiplantae > Streptophyta > Pinopsida > Pinales > Pinaceae > Picea > Picea engelmannii. The sequence goes on along the minus strand of ML793492.1, from coordinate 469,569 downwards.
AGTGGATTAGGTGTTTTTAAGACTACAACCATAAAAACAGATGTCCCTTAAGAAATCCAAGAAGGATAATAAATTATCACCAAAGTATTATGGCCCTTATAAGGTGTTACAAAATATTGGTACTATGGCATATAAATTGGAGTTTCTTGCATTTTGACGAGTACACCTAGTTTTTCATGTTTCATGCTTAAAGAAGGTTATAGGTGACAAGATCCCAGTTCAAACTATATTTCTAGAACTTGATGAGGAAGGAAAAATCATATTGGAGCCTAAAGCCATCGCTGACACAAGAATTCACCAGTTGAGGAATAGATCCATTTCAGAGTATCTCGTTAAATGGAGGAAACTACCAGCTGAATTCCACTTGGGAATATCAGTCTTTTATACAGAAGCATCCAGAGTTACTCAAGCATTGTGGAAAAAACTTGTCTCAAGGGGAGGGGCATGTTAAGCCTTAAATAGTGGCTTATTACCCCTTAATTAGGGATTATTACATTAGTAATTTTATTTTATTTATGTCAGCTTGAGTCCATTAGTTGTAATTGTACCTCCTAGTCTCCTATATATACCAAGGAGACATTTTCATTTGGAATAATCTTGTACTTGAACATTTATGTGGTTTATAAGGAGGTTTCTCCCTCGAAGAGGCTTATTATATGAAATTATCTCTTTTTCAAGACGTTGAGTACTTATTCTGAGGTTTTTCTATGCTATATTGATATTTGGTTCTTAACAGGGTCACCCCCGAGCTAGGACTAAACTCCATAGGGAAATGGAATTAGAGGCTTGGAAAGGAAAAACAAGGAAGTTGCACAAAACAACAGGAAGGATATTTTATCCCAGGACCCACTTATGCCCACAACCCACAGACCCTCATTCCCAACACACATGCTCCACCCCAGGAGGGAACATCTTCATTAATACAAGTCCATCGGCTATTACACCTCCCTTACCTGGGGCTTCAGCAACAGGTTAGACCAGAACTCTCAAAGTATTGTAGCTTCTATGGGAATTCTTTCCAGGAGAACTCACTTCTTAGTAAACTCTCTCATCTGGGAGAGTTTCCCACAAGATTGACAACCTACTTCTTCAATTCAGCTCCTAAGCAATACTGCAACAAAATTCATCTAACATACGGGTGATGACATCAATAAGAAACAATTATGGACACCGAAAATGGCAACAAACTAACGCTAAGACACAACACAACTCACGTGAATACAAATGCATCCAACTTCACCAGATACACACAGTACAACTCAATTACTACTACAGTATTCCAAAGGTGTGTACTAGGTACAGAGGCAATGATGATGATGGAGAAATGGTTCAATGCGTGAATCCCTAGTCAATTGGGAAGGTGATAGACCTCCAGAGAAATGTAAGGGTCGTGAGGAAACTTGAAACTGGTCCAGATGCAAGGATGGGAAGAAATGCCCGAATGGGAAGTGAACCCCCAACAAACTAGCTTTTTCAACTATAAACTACATGTGCCCAGGTTGACACATGTCTTCCTGAAGACACATGAGTTCCACTTAGCACTTGTTCCCCTTTTCCCTGGAACTTAGGACACCATGGCTTAAGTCAACCAAAGTCTAGCTTATCCCCTAGGATTAGACACTTATCCCCCCTCCTTTACCCTACCTAGTGAAGCTTATTCCCCCATAACTCTTCTTTGTGGTCGGTCTACACATAATAGTGTAATTTTATTAATTATGCGAGTTCTTACATATACAAAATCAGGCTCATTGGCCTTGGCATTTGGATCACTAGCCTAATAAACACATAAGTCTCTCATCTTATAACCACTCGTCTCACCAGCCTATAAACATAATTACAATTCAGCAGGGGCTCGACCTTGGGGTATTACAATCCCCTCCCCTTATTTTTGCACTGTCCTTAGTGCAACCTATTTACACAACAACGACAAGATTTCCAAAATCATCAAAAAGACATGGGTACTCTGCCCGCATAACATCTTCATGTTCCCATGTTGCATCCTCAGGACCATACCAGGTCCACTAGACTTTTACAAGCCCTATGGATCGATTCTGGAGCTGCTTGCTTTTCTGGTCCAGTATACGCACTAGATGCACCTACAAGACGGCCTTCTTGCTCCACCGGAATCACATTTCAATCAATCACATGATTAGGATCAGGTATATATTTCTTAAGAAATGAAACATGAAACACATTATGTACAGTCATGGATGCAGGCAATGCAAGCATATAAGCTATTGGCCTAATCCTTTCTGGCATTTCAAATGGCCCACAATATCTGGTTGCCAACTTGGAACATTTTCCCAACTTCAGGGAACTTCTGTTGGCTTTCAGTTTCAAGAAAACATGATCACCCACTTTAAAATCCCTGTGGGTCTTGTTCTTATCAACATAACTTTTCTTCCTATCTTGGGCAGCCTTCAAATTCTTCTTAATATTCAGGATTTGTTCTTCCATTTCCTTAAGAAACTATGGCCCAACCACTTACCTATCAACGGGGTTATCCTAGATTATTGGGGTGTTTCACTTTCTACCATAAAGTGCTTCAAACGAGCTCATCTTCAGTGATGCTTGATACCCATTGTTGTAGGCAAATTCTACCAAGTGTAGATAATCTTCCCATTTATATGGTTTTTCCATCACATACATCCTTAACATATCTTCTATCACTTGGTTTACTCTTTCTATTTGTCCATCTGACTCAGGGTGATAGGTTGTGATGACGTGTAGATTCGTTCTGAACCCTTTTAATAACCCTTTCCACAATTTTGAGGTGAATTTTGGGTCTCTGTCAGACACAATTATCTTTGGAATACCAGGTAATCGTGCTACTTCCTTCATATAGGTATCGACAACATTATCTTCCTTGTGAGTAGTCTTCAATGGAATAAAATGGGCATCTTTCATAATCTTATCCTCCACCACCATGATGGAATCATGTTGCTTGTCCATTCTGGGCAATCCTGTGATGAAATCCATTGTCACCACTTCCCACTTCCACTCAGGAATGGGTATAGGCTGTAGCAACCCTGTTGGGTGCCTATGTTCAGCTTTAACCTTCTAACACTCCATACATCTGGCGTTGTATTCTGCAATTTCCTTCTTCATGCCTGGCCAAAAGTAATGGCTCTTGACTACTGCCATTGTTTTCTGATATCCAGGGTGCCCAACATAAGACACATTATGCATTTCTTTCAAGATCATAATTCTCAACTCCTGGGAATTAGTTACATAAATTATTTTTTTGTACAAGAGTGTTCCATCAACTTCCAATTTATAATCTTCCACTTTCTGTAGCATGTTACCTTGTTGTAGCTTTGCCACCAATTCCAGTTACTGCAAATCTACATTTGCAACTTCCAAAATTCTGCCTTTAATATCAGTTTGATACATGCTAATGGTTGTAGCATGTAGTTCATGCACTCTCCTGCTGAGTCCATCAACCACTTTGTTCTATTTTCCTTTGATATGCTTGATATAAAAGTTGTACTCACAAAGTAATTCCAACCATATACTATGCCTAGCATTCAAGGTTGGCTAATCAAACAAATCCTTCAGATCGTTATGGTTTGTACTCAGTTTGAACCTACTTCCCATGAGGTAGTGCCTCCATTTCCTCAGAGCATGCACTATGGCTACCAAATCCAAATCATAAGTTGCATAGTTCTTTTCATGATCCTTCAGTTTCCTAGACTCATAACATATTACAAACCCATTCTGACTGACGAATCCTCCCATTCCTTCTTTTCATGTGTCTGTATGCACTACAAAATCTTCATTCGGGTCTGCAACATTGAGGATTGGAGCACTGGTTAACAACTTCTTCAATTGTTGGAAGCTTCTCTCACATTCTTCTATCCATTGAAATTTCTTCTCCTTCCTTTGCAAGGAAGTGATGGGGTGATCTATCCTTGAGAATCCTACAATGAACCTTCTATAATAGCTAGCTAGACCCATAAAGGATCTAACTCCTATCACATTATTTGGCGTTGATCATTCTTTGATGGCTTCTATCTTCTCAGGATCCATGACTATACCATCCTTTGAAATGATATGTCCCAAGTAATGGATCTGATTTTTATCAAATGAGCACTTGCTCAATTTGGCGTATGACTGGTTCTCTCTTAGCACCTACAACACCATCTTCATATGATGTTCATGCTCTTCCTACGACTTGGAATACACTAGGATGTCATCGAAAAATACTATGACAAACTTGTTTAGATATTCTCTGAATACACCATTCATTAGGCACATAAAAACAACGGGTGCATTTGATAACCCAAATGGTACCACTGTGAATTCATAATGACCATAGCTTGTTCTGAAAGAGTTCTTGTTGATGTCTCCATATTTTATCTTTACTCGGTGGTACCCTTCCCTGAGATCTATTTTTGAAAATTTCTTGGCATCCTTCAACTGATCAAAGAGATCATCGATCCTTGGCAAAGGATGCTTGTGCTTAATAGTTACCTTGTTCAACTGTCTGAAGTCGATGCAAAATCTCAATGTCCCATCTTTATTTTTCACGAACAAGATCGGGGCACCCGAAGGTGACATACTTGGGTGTATATACCCCTTCCTAATAATTTATTCAAGCTACAATTGCAGTTCTTTGAACTCTGGTATACTCATTTTGTAAGGAGTTTTTGACATTGGAGTTGCTCCAGGCATCAGGTTTATAGAAAATTCAATGTCTCTCTTCGGGGGTAGTCCTGGTATATCCTTGAATACATCTTCAAAATATTTTAATACTACATGGTATTCAATATTTGACACCTTATCCTTAGGTTCTTCTTCCATATGAGCTATAAACAATTGACATCCTTTCCTATAGCACTTATTCAGTTGCATTGCTGAGATTTATTTGATAGAAACTACTCTAGGAATTCATTGGAATTTCCTTGGGTTTCCTTCCTCGTTCAGGAAAGTGAATTCCTTGTTATGATAGTCTAAGATGGCATGGTATTGATCCAAGAAATCCATCCCAATTAGACAGTCATAGGAACCCAAATGTAAGATGTTCAATTCAACCCTTATGCTCAGTCCATTCATGTCCACTGGACAAGACTTAACCAACTCAACAACCCTTCTCTTGGCTCCTGTATCTAGCTTCAATAACCAATATTTTCCATACTTGCTTCTTGGAAAATGTAAAATTTCCACCCTTCTAGGATCTATGTAACTATGACTAGCTCCTGAATAAATTAAAATAGTAATGGGTTGGTTGTTGATCATACCTTCCACTTCAATCATATGTGACTGATATTATGCTTCCTTGTTTTCCAGGGCTGCATAGATCCTTGGTACACTTCTTCCCATGTCCTCCACTTTTTCTGGTTGTTGAGCATTGTGTACAACCCTCACCTTGTCATTTCCGTGGGGGAAATCTCTGTACCTATGATTTCCTTTACAACCCCAACATTCCATAGGTGGATGTCTTGGTAAGTTCCCACCTACTTCAACCTTCATGGGATCTGTTAAACGCAACTGTCCTTGAGGGCTATTCCTGAAAAATGGTGGTGTGTTCCCCTTTTTCCTCCGCTCCCTCTTAAACTTCTTCTTGTCTTCCCAAATTTTTGGAAAGTAGGCTTTTCTTTTTGCTGATCATATAATCATTTTGCTCTCCTCATAGTTTCTTGCATGGTTTTTGGGTCATCATACTGGATCTTGTCACTGATGGAAGATGGCATCCCACTCAGATACCTTTTAATCTTAACTGTCTCATCCTTGATGAAGGGAACATATTTCAACAACTCCAAGAATCTTCTTTCATACTCATCAATGGACATACTTCCTAGCTTGAGTTCAAAGAAATATTTCATTTTCTTGTCGTAATACCTCTTAGTTAAGTACTTATTTTCAAAATGTATCTTGAATTCCCTCCATGTAACTTTCTTCTCTCTGACGTGTTGTACTTGCACGATTTTCTCCCACCATATGGATTCCTTTCCTTTAAGTTGGTAAATGGAAATTCTTCCCTCTGCATGAGAAGAATAGTTTTGCAGTTGGAAATATTTCCTCATGCCCAATAGCCATGTCTCAAGATCTTCATCTTTCTTGTGTTCTCTGTCAAAATTAGGAGGCTTCATTTTGTTCATTTCTCCCTTCAGTTCATCCACTCAAGATCTCCTATGCATTTTGGTAGGATATGGGATTGAACTTCTATGTTCCCTGTTATTCGAATGTTTCTGGGAGTGACGATGATACCTCATAACGCTTCTTGATCTTCCTTGCTTCTCAAGGGTCCTGCGACTTCCTGTTTTGCTTCAGCCACTCTCCTTATCCAACTTCTTTTCGATTCTTTCCGAGATCTGTATCAACTTTAAGTTGAATTCTTCCTGTTGATCCCTGGATTTCCTAAGATTTTTTTTATCTACTCGGTGAGTCTGGGCATATTTCTACAATATTTCAATGATTTTCATCATGTCTCCCTCCTTATCTATAGCTTCTCCATGATCATTGGAGTTTGACCCTTCAACTCCCAAATGGACATCCATTCCTTTAGCTTCATTATTTGAATTGAAATCATTTCATGCCTCCTCCATTCTCTTCACTCTGTGGCAATTATGTTCAGTTCTGACAATCGTTAACTCTGCAAACACAATGTGCAGTCAACCAAAATTTGTCAGGCCATCAGTCCTTAACAATTCCACAGTATTCATAAACCAATTTGATTCAAAGAAAACTTTCAGATTCCATTTTCTTTCTGAGATCTACTCTATTCTACAATAATTTTTGGGCACTAGTCTGGGAGTCCCTTTCTCTTAGCACCCAACCGATGTGACCACAGGTTGTGTCCAAGCGCTAGGTCGATAGGTGCTTATTTGGGACTTCAGGCCTCCATCTTTATAAGTTTTCAAAGAACATCACAACAATCCCCTTGGAGTTCCAGATTACTGAAATCGTGAAGTAGGGTGGATCAATCATCCACATCTACCCGAACATCCAACAACTGGCACTCACTATTGAACCTCAGGCATCTAAGTTCTGATACTTTGGAGCTTCGAGGCTTCGAAGGATTTCACATCTGCACCTCCCCAACACCTCGAACCATTAATCTTTGAACACTTCCATGTCACCTTTGGTGACGTCATTATGTCATGTCACTTCGGCATTATGAAACTTCAGAAGGTTCTTCCTTTCATTCCTTATGAACCATCCTTCTGGACTATCAAGTCTACGAACTTCACAATTGGTGGCGCGCATCCATTAGGACCCACATCTTGCGTGCTTGGACTAAGATACCGAATAGTCACATCACTTAACGCTTTTCAAATTGCAGGGGCATGAATTCAAGGTTTGGAGTAACCCGTCTTTTATCCTGCAATTCTTCCGACGTTGACACATAACCCCTCGTTGAAACCGTGGTTTGGATTGCGGGATATCCTTGGAGAATTAACTCCCGTGCAACTTGGGTCCCCACAATGCCTCTTGGTTGTTGATCTTGATGTATCGTGATCAATGCCAGTGTGGGTCCGTCGACCTTTAACTATGATATATAACCTCTGGACCCACATAGTACAACTGACAACATTCCAGGTGGGGGCACATGGTAGGTGTAAGGGAGGTCCACGTCACCTCTAGGTGACATCATCATGACTCACCACTTCAGATCTTCTAGGCTTCGTAGCTTTCGGCTTCAAAATTTCTCGTCTCAACACACATTAATTCTCCTAAACGATTTCACCTAAAGTCCATGGATTTCCACCACGTATCCTCTCTCTCAGATCGACGACACATATGAACTTCATTACTCTATGGATATCCAAAGGATCTCACGGCTAACTGCTTCACAATTTTTTCAGATATGATGGTCTAGGGTGACTCCATTTCCTCCTGAAGAAATCCTAGTCGTTAACTCGTTAAACATTGAGAGTTTCTCCCCCTTTGAATATTTCTTCCCTCTATCTCTCCTGATATTTGTTTCTAGAACCCATTTCTCCTTAGAGGGTTGCTTTGACACTTAGTCAACTTTCGGATCTATGCACTCCTTGCAACCAGAGATGCTATGAACCTCAATTTTTGTCTTGTTAACCAATAACATCGCCCATTTCACTCTGAAATATTTGTCTTGTTAACCACTAACATATCCCATCCAGGCTCAATGTTGAAACCATGCCTCTGATACCAAATTGTAATGTCCCCAACCACCAACAGGTCGGGCAACGCCACTACTCACAGATTTCACTTAGCACTGATACCAAATTGTAATGTCCCCAACCATCAATAGATAGTGCAATGCCACTTGTTGAAACATAGACACACACACACACATATATGCCATGCATTTTAATGAATCTTAAAACAATTAACACAGAGTTAATGCTACCATACAGATTCAAATGGAATTGACAGTAAGTCCACATGCAACGGAACACATGATACATTTCAAGAAACAAAAAGATGCATAAGATACATAAATAATAACAGAAATGATACTTATATTTTAACTGAAGTAAAACCACCCACTTCGTGCAGACCTTCCACGAACTTCCCAGCCTTAGACCACACTGATCATCACACTTAGTAATGGGTCACCCCCGAGCTAGGACTAAACTCCACCGGACAAGGGAATTATAGGCTTGGAAAGGAAAAAAAGTAAGTTTCACAAAACAACAATAAGGATATTTTATCCCAGGAGCCACTTATGCCCACAACCCACAGACCCTCATTCCCCACACCCCTGCTCCACCCCAGGAGGGTACACCTTCACTAATACAAGTCCATCAACTAGTTGATCTGGATTTTATGAGAAACATGAAATGAATACAGATTATTAACATATTCTTAACAAAAAATAACAGAGATACAGTAAAACTGGTTTCTATTCAATAAGGAAATAAGCTGAAAGTGTAAAATGCAGCGGAAACAAGCTTGCTGGAATGATGTCAGCTTATCTCTGAGAAGAGATGTGGCAACTGCGCTCATTCACAAGAAGATGATTACAATGAGGCTCTGAAGGAATTTTTACAATAAAAAGGAATGCCAAAAACCCTAGACATCCAAAAATCTAACCCTAGGAGATGAAGCGCCAAAAGCATGTGGGCCCCGTTTGGGTAAGTTAGTACATCAAATTTGCGGGGTCGTAACTTTTTCATACGATATTAGTTTTAGGTGTATGATAGCCCGTTGGAAAGGTATCGTCAAGGAGATTCATTTTCAGGGAAATATATATAAAGGAATTCCATATTGCAAACCCTTTTTTCCCCCAAAAAAACATCATTTAGGGCCTCAAAACGACTCTGAAAGTGAAAACTGCTAAAAATAGTAAATTACCAAAATTTCCATAAAACTGTTTTGAGCTAGTTGGAAAAAGTGGGTGGCCGCCAATATCAACCTAGATCGATTATCCCTCCTTAGGAAGAAATGGTCTCGATTTCATTGAGGTCCCCTATCAGATGAGGAAATGTTTGTTGAATTTGGCCTCAAGTGAGCCACTTTCCTTGGTGTAGGAGTTTCCCTACTTTGACAACTCGATAAAGATGGGTCCTTTGTAGTCGAGTGGCCTTGATATGTGTGTCCACAATATGATCATTGGATTCCTATTGTATGCATTCTGGGTTGATCTATGTTGGTTTCATTTGTTCTTCTACTTCTGAGGTGTCGAATAATGGTGGGAAATAAGGGTGAAGGAGATCCACGTTGAACACTAGGTTCAAGACAAGGAAAGGAGGAATGTTGAGCTCAAAATAATTTTCCCCCATAGACTTGGTGATGGTGTACGACCCATAACTGAGTGGGAGAAACTTTCAATGAGGTCATGTAAGACATTCTTTATGCAAGTGCAACCAAACTTTGTCACCCACCTAAAACTTATGTGACACTCGATGTTGATCATGGCGTTGTTTTTACTTGTCATTGGACTTCTTTAGGATATCCTGAAACTATTGGCGGATGCGCTAAATCCTCTCAATGAACCAGGTGGATTTGTCAGCTTTAGTTGGAGCAGGAGATGAGTCAGTTGAGGTGACCGAAAGGGGAAGTGCAACATCTATGGGACCCAATGGTTGGAATCCCAACCCCACCTGAAAGGGGCTGTGGCCGGTTGAGCTATGCAGGGCTCGGTTGTAGCTATGTTGGACATAGGGAAGGCTCTCATCCCATGTGCGAGGGTGATTTGAATTATACATTCGAAGGATATGCACAATCATTCGATTTACGACCTCGGTTTGGACATCTGTCAGGGGGTGGAAGGTGGTGAATTTGGTGAGCTTGGTGTCCAGCAATTACGAGAGGCTCGACCAGAATGTGATGAAAAATAGACTATATCAATATGAGACAATGGTTTGTGGGATTCCAAAATGTACTCGAACTCGTTGAAATAAGAGCTTGGCAGTGGATTCTATTGTGATGTTCTTCTTGCAGGCAACCAAAATCGCCATCTTAGAAAAGAGATCAACAACCACAAAAACACAATCATTTCCCTGCTTAGTGGATGAGAGGCCCGACATGTAGTCGATTGAGATGGATTCCCATGGTATGTCAAGAGTAGGAAGAGGGGTGTATAGGCCCTATTTCTTAGTGGTCGGTTTGGAAATAGAATATGTAGTGCATGACTTGATATACTTGTTGACCTCATGTAGAATTTCAACCGATAGAAATGTTTATGTATCATTGCCACTGTCTTTTCAATGACGAAGTGTCCTTCCAACCGACTATAGTGGGATTCCCATATCATCTTCACTCGCTCACTTGATGGAACAAAGATATGGCCCAAACAACACAACAACCCATCCTAAACATGGAAATTATTGACAACTATGTTTTCCCCCAACATTTGGTAGGTGGTGGAGAAGTCTGGGTTTGTCTCATAGAGTTGGGGCCATCCAGAGGTCTCATGTACACAAGAGTCTAGCACCATGGTGAGTTTCTTGATTGGCAGTCTGTTGAGGCAATCAGTGACGCGAATGGTGCTTCATGTTTTATACTTGATGTTGAGGTGGAATTTCTAGAAGTATATGGACCACTTTTGATGGCGGTCATTCTACAATTTTCCTTGTGTTTGCATGAATTGTAGTGGCTTATGATCAATGTGGATGATTGTTTCCTTCCCAAGAATGTAATGTCTCCACTAGCAGCAGGATTTCACAATGGAGTACATTTCTTTTCCGTAAGTAGGGTACTTACGGACAACACCTGATAGTGTCTCACTATGGTAGGCCATGGGGTGGCCATGCTGAGTGAAAACGACTCCCACATCATAGTCTAAATAATATGTCTCGATCTCAAAGGGTTGTTGTAGGTTTGGTAGTGAAAGTACTGGGGCTAAGCATAAGAGATTCTTCAAATCATTGAACGCTTTTTTTTGGGACCGACCCCATGCAAATTCATCCTTACCACCACCCCTAGTTATTTGGCCGAGTGCCCATGCAATATGGGTGAATCCCAACATGAACCTGCTGTAGAAATTGGCAAGGCCCAAGAATATCTGAAGCTGAATGAGTGTGGTTGGGGTTGGCCAGTCACGGATTACTTGGATATTGATGGATCCACATGTATTCCATGTTGATCAATGATGTAGCCCAAGTAATGGACCCCATCCATGCCGAAGGAGAATTTTTCCAAGTTGGTGTATAGCTTGTGTTGTTACAGGGTGTGCAGAACCTGTTGAATATGCTGCAACTGTTTATCCCAAGTATTGTTGTAAATGAAAATGTCATCCAGATACACCACTACAAAATTATTGGTGAATGGTCACAAGATATCATCCATCATCCTCATGAAAGTGGTTGGATCATTTGTCAAACCAAAGGGCATGACCAACCATTCAAAAATTCCTTCCTTTGACTTGAAGGTGATCTTCCATACATCTATCTATTCTATCGGGACCTGGTCGTAGCCAGACTTCATATCAATCTTACTGAAGTATTTGGCCCCCATGAGTTGATCAAGGAGGTCGTCGATTCGGGGAATCGGGTACCGATTTCTAACTATGATTTTATTAAAAGCCCGATAATCAATGCAAATTTACCAAGTTCCATATTTCTTTTGTACCAACAAGAATGGGCTCCCGCAAGGTCATGATATGGGACGGATGTGCCCCTTGTTGATTAGTTCTTGGATCTATCGCTTGATCTCCTCATTCTCTAACAGAGAGCGGTGATAGATTAGCGCATTGGGAAGTGGTGCGTCGGGGGTCAGATCGATAGGGTGCTTGACCTGGCAGTGAAGATGTACCATGGTAGTTGAGGAGAATATATCTGAGTATTCTTCCATGACCTTATCTATTTTCTTCTGCTGTGTGGAGAGGTCGACCACAAAGACCTTGTATGTGGCTTTGATCTTTCACTTATTCTGAGAGTGAATCATGAAGAAGAAAAAAATTCCCATTTGAGAGATGACCTTCCCGCATTGATTAGCAGAGATCAAGGAGATATCACTAGGTGGGACTGCCTCGGGTATCCTATACAATTTTCCTATTCAAAGTAATAATAACACTATGAGGCCTAGACTCATATACAACATGACGTTTCCATAAATAAGGTTGGCCCAAAAGAACATCACAAACTTCGAGAGGAGATACATCACACAATACCTCGTCTTTGAAGGGCTCGATGTCGTACGAAAGTCGACATTGTTTGATGACATGGAGATCGCTTCCTTGGCGGAGCCATCCAATGCTGTAGGGTTGTGGGTGTGGCATTGTCGGCAGGGAAAACCACTTAATGACCTATGTTGAGATGAGGTTCTTTTGGATACCACTATCAACAATGAAATGCAGTCGAGTGACTTTTACCCAGATCTGTGAATGGAAGAGGATCTCTCCTTCTTCTGGCTCATCTAGTTCACCAGGATGGAGCTTGGTGGTAGCAACAGTGGCACTGGGTTCCACATCAATGATCCATATTCCCCTTTTTGGTTCTGGCTCAAAGTCAAAGCCCACATCTGATTCAGAGGATTTCACTTTGGCCACCAGCGACTGCTTTGATCGGCAGTCAGCAGTATTATTCTAAGGGCTCTTATGGAAGTTGCAACACTTCCCGATATCTTTATTTGTCTTTTCAGTGTCCTTCTTTGCTTCCATATTGGACTAGATGTCTTGATACTGTCCTTTGTTCTATGGGTTGGGGCTGCCCTTTCCTGGCTTTTGTTGTGAGGGGTTCCCAGGCCCAAATCACTACATCTTTTGTTTGAGCTTCTGCTCGATTTTGATGGAATATCGGTAGGCCGCACCCAAGGATGAGATGTCCAGAAATTACATTTCGGTCTGGATGTATCTATGCAAAGCACCATGATACTTGAGCACTAGATGTCGCTCTGAATCTTTGATACCCAGCTTGGTGTGCAAGGTATGGAAGATATTTGTGAAATTTGGCACTACTTGGTCTCTTTCTTGCCACAGTGTGTTCTATTTGGTATACAAGTATTCATAACTTCCAACAGGGTAGTATTTTTCCTTAATAGAATCCTTGAAGGATTCCCAGGTGGTTGTGACTATAAATAATGAGGGGTCCTCTCTTTTCTTTTTCTCATAGAAGGTTTCCCACCAATATTTGACATGGGGAATGAATTTGAGGAGCAAAAAAGTAATATTTTCTCTATTCTAAAAGTTATGGACAGAAAAATACCCTTCTAGTAGATTTAACCACTTGTCTACAACATCTTCATCTATCTGACCTTCAAATATAGTAATATAAAAGTTTATTTGTACCTTGAAGGGGGTGGCACCTCCGCGTGAAGAATATGCATTGCCTATTGGTAGCTACCGAAGGATTTGCACGAAACTAGCCATCATTTCGTTACTTTTTTGCATGAGGGTTTCCTCAATCAACAATTTGAAGGATCTCTTGTCCTGTCATCTTTCTTTTATCCTGTCATGAGAGGTTTCTTGGGCGTGTGACATCTTTTTTCCTCAAGAGAAACAAGCTTGAGACCCAACGCTTTGTACTCCAACCTCGTTGGGGACATGCATTAAGAGGACAAGGAGCAGACCGATCTGATACCACTGATCTGAATTTTATGAGTAGAATGAAATGATTACAGATTATTAACACAAAATAATAGAGATACAGTAAAAATAGTTTTCTATTCAACAAGGAAATAAGATGAACTGTAAAATGCAGCAGAAACAAGCTTTTTGGAATGGTGGAAGCTTATCTCTAAGAAGAGATGTGACGGCTGTGATTTTCCCTTCTTGATTATCTTCTCTCGGTCAGCCTCAGGTGGTACCAAAGGTAGCTGTGGATTTGATCTTGTATGTCTACCTTTAGGTTCTAGAGATGAAACAATGGAGTCGCCAGGCGCAGTCTGCAATCTTCGAAATATTGATCTCTAATGCACCTTTAGAACTAGAATACTGCGTTGTTTTAATCCCAGGGAAATGTGTTCAAATTGTCCACGACAACAACACTAAGAATGTTATCACTACGAGTCACCTTTAGATTGCATGGAAGGCAAGCCCAGTACCCATCAAATCATATATGAATGAAAAAGTGCTTTAAAAGGGTCAAATGGAAAATGACTCAAATGGTAATGCTCTAACTCAGACAACATGGATAGCATGCACCTGCAGTTAAGGTCTTGGCTAAATTCTATCAGTAGTTTGGGAGTAAGTATATTGAACATCACTAGATCACTCTAGTACATCACTAGATCATCACTAGTAAATTCTATTAGCCAAAAAGACTTAACTCTAGTACATCACTAGATCATAGTCACTTCATCAAAATATTACAAGTCAAGGGAGCCTTTCTCAACCATCTGAACCCACTAAAGCAATTGATATATCTATTTATAACAAGAAAGGGAGGCAACAACTGGAGGTACGAGCTGGCCTATTTCCCTTGAAAATCTCTAAACATTTATTTGTTCTAACAACTAGAATAACAACCTATGTTATAAAATAGGGAAACGCTGGTGACTAATCCAATCATGCTTCTAACTTCTTTGATCCTCTTTTGCTTCTCATCTCCTCTTTTTCCATGTGTCCTTTTGGAGCCTATAGTTGTCCTCAAAATTCCAGTTGGTACTTCTGTAGCTTTCTCCATCATCAACTTCTCCAAAAGTTGTTGGCCTAGTCCTCCTAGATTCCTGGTGTTTGCTAGAAACTTCCTTGGGTAGCAACTATGGGTAGTGCATCGTAAAACAGAACAAGGAGAGAAGATAGAACCTGTAGGTAACACCACGATGCTGCAAATATGCACCAATATTGGTCCTCTGTTGAAATATTAGGTAGTGCTTGTAGGTAGTGTCCCTGTGTTGTGCCTATGTGTAAACCTGCTCCCTGGAAAATATTACGCAACACCTATGGGTAGCACCACTGTGTTGCACCCGTATGTCAATTTTTTTCTCTATGGAATATTACGCAGTGCCTTTATGTAGAGTTTGCATACAGGTTTGGGTAGCATTTCCAAAACACAACTCCTTTCAATATTGAATATATACAGAGCAGTGTGTGTCCTTTCATGATGAAAGAACCATTTTACTTAGGTGCCTTGACCGTACCATATGTAGTGCCTTTTACCACTGGGTGAAGCTTATCACTTAGAAAAAACTCAAAATTAATATAGATAAATGCCTAGAAGCCTACATAGATGGAATAGCTAGTATGTGCATATCAACTAACCCTAAAAAAGGAACAATTCTAAAAAATGGGACTTACCATTACCAACTATTTTGTCATTTTAACACTTAGCCTCACACTCTTTCTAGTAGAAAGAGGATCTTCAACTGGCATAACAGACTTCTTTTTCATAGCATTGGCAGGCTTCTTTTGTGTAGATGTGCTCTCCTTAGTTGTTGGTTTATCATTTTCAATGGAATCTTCAACCAACACCTGTAAATTCTTTTGGGCTATCTCATCTTGAAAGTGTTTCAGCTATGCCTTTAACTTCCTGTTCTGAGACTGAAGGCCTATGTTCTGTTTGTAAATATTCTTCAGATGTTTATGAAGGGGCAGATCCTTTCTCGCTGCAAACCTTTCCAAGTCAAGGGTATGATTGTAGCCAACCATGAGCTCTTCCATATGAGCCAAGTGGAACTTGTCTTCTGCTTTAAGACGAGCTATTTATTTCCTTGCATCTCTAAGTTGCTTGATAAGTCTTTTGTAGGTTTGAATGTCAGGAGGGACAATGGAATGCTCAGTCTTAATAGCCTTTTCTTCAGACTCCTCTTCCTCCTACATGGGAAGTGTTTTGTCCACCTTATCAGGTTTCTCAATGGCCTTACTTTTACCCTTGTTTATCTACATAGTACTTTCTTCATTTATTAACACATGCTCCTCGAAGTGTTTCACAAGGGTTTCCTCTGTTCTCTCTAAAGGTATTTTAGTACCTTTACCTTTTTGTACAAGGGATTGTTGTTTTCTTTCAACATGCTTCTCAATTCCCTTCTTAGAGGTCTCATCTCTCTTATCCAAAGGTACTTTAGCACCTTTACCCTTCTTCTTTTGTACAATTGTTTCTAATTTCTCATCTATAGGCTTTTCAATATTCTTCCCCTTCTTCTTTTGTAAATGGAACTCTGGTAAGGACTGCTCTCTATAATCCTCCTTAGGAATGGATGACCTTGTGAATTTTTTTTTACCTTTGATTTCGATTGCTGGAGGAGAAGGAGAAAAGAGAAGCTTCTTCCTCTCTTATATGTAGCTTTGGTAGATGGAGGCACCTTTTCTAACCTTGGTGGAGGAGGTGGTGAAAAATCTATGTGTGGAGAAGGAAAAACTTCCTCCTCAGCTCCGATGACCTATTTGTTGACCTCTGACACTTGAACATGGGCTCTTCCCTTTCTCTTCCTAATGGTCCCTGCTTTGGTAGCACTTGCAGGTGACAAATAACTTGCCCTCTATGATTGAGGAGTGGGCACTAGATCCAACTTAAAATGTGAGGTAACCACAAAATGCTCCCATGAAATATGTTTCTTGCCCAATTCCTCAGATACTAGCATTCTGATTAATCCAGAGTGGAAAAGGCTAGAATCCACATCTTTTGATTTGGCCTGTATCATATTTGACATCTTGCCTATACTCCTCAACAAGTAATAAGGAATATTCATCTCAACCTTACCTGTAAAATGTAGCAACAATATTATTTGGAACTGGTATAATGTGTTGAATCTTTCTTCATAAGTAAAATATCTCTGTATGATCTTCAGTAGTCTGTCAAGTTGTTCAATCAATTATCTCCTTGGCATATTTTTGGATAGGTCATTATCTTGATATTCAGGTTTCAAGAGATCCTTTTCATAAGTTTAAATCAAAGCCATGGCTTTGAACCACCTTTCACCTATAATGGGGATCCCTGTTGCAGCTGAGATGGAGGCTTCAACCACTTCAAACTCCAAATCCCCAACCTTAGTTTTCTTACCATAAAACTACAATGGAAACTGTCTTTCTACCTATGGATGGCCTCTCTGCATGTTCTGACAGAAGAAGAGGCACCCTACTCTTTGAAAGGCCTTTCTTGCCATGGGTTCATTATAAAGGGGTCCTACCAATCATAAATTTTAAAGGGGTGAGACCTTAAAAGAAAAAATAAAAACTAAGGCTTAAAAAGGATTGAAAACAGACTAAACAGACCCAAAGAAATTTAGTGTGATAACATTGGCTCCACAGGGGATGGCATGCCCCCTGCGGGCTGCCAATAATGAGTAGATTCAGTGCCTTATCCTAGGGCTATGGGGTCAATTATTGAAACAAAATAAAAAGAGAATGATATTTACAATGACATGAAGAGCCACTCAAGGCTCAAGAAAAGTAATTTTTTAGGAAATTCCCATTGACAGGGCCACCAAAAACCTCTTCATTCTCCATATTCTGCAACTTGAAAGTGTTATTAGAAAATATATCAGATATTTTGAAAGGACCCATCCATAAAGATTCAAATTTACCGTGCTTGCCTTTATCCTACTTTGGTGCATCCCATTTGAGCACCAGATCATCCAATTGAAAGTCCTCTTTGTTCACCTTTTTGTCGAGAGCATTCTTGATCTTCAGTTGATGGTCAACTGCTTTGTCTACAATCTTCTCATGGGTCTGTTGCACTTCAACCAACTGCTAAATCCTTCTAATCATATGATCAGGTTCCGCTTGATAATCCTGGAAGAATTTCGACACAGGTAATGCAATATGAGAAGGAAAAACTGCCTCAATTCCATATACCAACTGAAAAGGGGAAAGTCCCAAGGATCTTTTCACTATCACTCTATCATCCCATAGAGAAAATTTGAGATTTGAATCCTATGCATTTTTTTTATCCTCTAACAACTTTTTAATAATATTTATAATGATTTTGTTCAAGGATTCTGCAAGTCCATTTCCCTACAGATAGTAAGGGGTAGAATGAATCAAAGAGATCCCAAACTGTTCACAGAACTGAATTAATGGTTCAACCTTGAATGACGCAGCATTATCAGTGATGATTCTGTCAGGACACCCAAACCTTGCTATTATGTCTTCCAAGAAATCAATGATCACTCTATGTGAAGAATTCCTTGTGGGAATAGATTTGATCCATTTAGTAAAGTAATTTTTAGAATTCAATATCCATCTATATTGACCACTAGAAGCGGGATGGATTTCCCCAATAAAATCTAGGCCTCATTGTTGGAAGGGTCATGAGGCTGCCATAGGCTTTAATGACAAATACTTAAGTTGTTTCTTTCCGAAAAACTTATGACACTTAGCACAGGCTCTGATATTAGTGAAAACATCCATGAAAAACCTAGGCTAGAAGTACCCAGCTCTGAGGATCTTGTATGCCGTGGTTCTCTAATAATGATGCCCCCCACATACACTGTCATGAAAATCAGACATAATATTTTGGGCTTCTTGGGGATCCAGACATATCAAAATCACTTGTAATGTATCCTTCCAATACAAAATTTGATCAGCAGAGCAGTACTTTATTGATTTGAGTTTTAAGGCCCTTACCTTGTTCCTTTCCATACCACTTGGGGGCTGTAAATTTTGCAAAAAAAATATAATGTCTTTGTACCAGCTACAATCTTCCAATGAAGAAATTACTTGAGGGCCTTTGTCATTCATCTCATCCTGCTGATTTTATGAACATGAGTGAATGAAATTCACCCCCAGTGCTGAGAAATTTGATTCAACCAAGAGCTTGGCCAAACCCTAGACTTTAACCAGTTTTGTGGGCCTAATATCCAAATCAAGTTCAAGTAGTTTAGCAATCCACTTGCTTTTTTTTCCGTCTATATCAGGATGAATCAGAATTTCTTTTACATCAGCTGATGGGACATAAGAATTAACTCTTGAATGCAGAACATAAACTCTAAGGACTTAAGAGATTTAACCAATGCATAGGCTTGTTTGTCCATAATTTCATACTTTAGTTCTGCATCTCTTAATTCCCTATTGAAAAAGGCAATGAGTTGCTCTAAGCCTTCAACATTCTTCTGCAATAAGACTGTTTCTACTGTATCAAAAGAGGCAAAAGAAAAAATAAGAAATTCCTTGGAGTAGTCAGGGCTGACAAGAACCAGGTCTTCTGTCAAGGCTTTCTTTATTTGATCAAAAGAATCACGGGCCTCAGTAGTCCATTTTATTTCACTATCCTTCCTCAGCATGGTTGTGATATACTTAACTAACTCATCAAAATTTCACACAAATCTTCTCAAAAAGTTGATTTTTCCCATAAAAGATTGTACCTCTTTTTTAGATCTAGGGAGCGACAAAGTTTGTATAGCCTCAACCCTGTTGGAATCAGTACTCATTCCTTCAGTTGACACGATATTCCCTAATAATTTTCCTTATTTCATGGAAAACAGTGATTTTTTCGGATTCAATGAGAGGGCAAATTTTCTCCATTTCAAGAAAACCTTTCTTAAATGATCATAGTGTTCCTTATCAGAATGAGAATACATAGTTATGTCATCCAAATAGATAACAAAAAACTTATCCTTTTCTCCAATAAATGATATGTCCATAGCTCGCTGAAAAGTTTCCCTTGTGTTCATCAAACCAAAGGGCATCTTGGCGTACATAAATATCCCCCAGGGAGTGGTGAAGGTCATCTTATCCATGTCTTCTGGCAAAATAGATACCTGATTGTATCTAGAAAATCCATCAACCATAGACATCCTGGTTTCTCTTGTCCCCTTCTGTAATAAGTGCTCCATCTTGGGTAAAGGATAATTATCCTTCTTTGAGCTCCTGTTCATATTTCAAGATCAACACAAAGTCTGATTTCCCCATTCTTTTTTCTTACTGGGACCAAATTGTCTACCCATTCGGAATACCTCAAAGGAATGATAATTTTTTCATCTAAAATCTTCTTAACTTCTTTCTCCATGACAGACAACAACATAGGATTGATTTGCCTCAACTTTTTCCTGAAAGGTTTGGTGTTTTCTTTTAATGGGATCTTGTGCTCTATTATGCTTGTGTCATAAGTTCTGAGATATTGATAAGTCCAAGTGAATACATCAACAAATTATTTCAACAACTTAGTGTATTCTTCCCTCTACTTTTCTGATAGGTTGCTTGATAGTTTGACGTATTTTCGATCCCTTTCAGTTTCCACATTGAACTCAATGATATCAAAATCATCAGTGGATACCTTCCCTTTCAATGCCACATCATTCCCATCAAACAATCTTTCGAAAGGAACTAGTCCCTTTGGTATATGATTGCTAGGCAGCTGCACAATATGATGATTACCAATTCTATTGAGGAAAACATTAGCATGAGGAGTGATTTCTGGATCATGAACCTAATCAATGTGCAATGAATAAAATTCATCAACAGTCTCAAGAAAAATTTTAAGCTCTAAATCATCTTTGAACACCTTCCAATATTTTACATTGTCCGGTATAGAAGGCCTGTATTTGACTTCTACATCATACTTGATTTTTGGTGGTATAGGAATTATGAAGTTGCTTGTTGATATAGCCAAAGAATAAGCCACAATATTCTCTTTTCTAGGAATGAATGATATATTAAAAGCAGAGAAAAAACTTTCCACTAAATCCCATACTTCACTTCTGTAAGATCTAAGCCTAGGATGCTTTGTTTGATAAAGATTTTTAATCTAATGGACTATCAATTCAACATCCCCAAATACTGACAGCTCCTCTATCCCCATGTATTTTTCTTCCCTTAAACCCAACACAAGAGCCCTGACATACTCTTCCACGTTATTAGTAGTCTCAAATTCTAGTTTATATGAAAAATATATAGTTTCTTGAGTTGGTGAGACAAACATCAACCCAGCACCAACACCTTCCCTTGAAGAGGCTCCATCAAAGAACATCTTCCAGACAGAAGTAGTTAGAGGAGGCTCTTCAAAAAAGTTGATGGACTTTTTTTCTGATTTCTAAAGGGGCTTCCAGGGCATCGATGAGATGAAAAATACTAGATCCCAGAGCTGTATCAAAAGAAAAAAATAGGGTGATTGGTGGGGTTTGCTTCATCACTAATGATGTAAGCCAATTGAGATTACCTGTAAAGTCTTCTATGCTCTCCCCCCAAAATAGGAATAGTAGCATAAGAGAGATCCATTTGCAAGGTTCCCCCAAGTCGTTTTATCTAGGATCTTGACAAGAGCATACCAAACTTGGGGGGAACATCAACAACTACGATATCGACGAGTATACTCTTCATGGGAAGATGAAATAAGGTCACTGCCATATCCTTAATGAATACAAGACATTTGAATTTTCTGGTGTCAAAGGAATATAAGTCATGATAGGTCTTTATGACTTCTAACCCAAGTTCATCCATAACAGATTTTGGCATAAGATTGTGGGATGCCCCTGATTCCATGAGACAATTGTGTAGCACCTTATCATGTATATTTAGTGAAGTATAGAAAAGTGGGGATGAGTCATCTCTGTCTTCTATCAAAGGACCTAAAATCACTGTTGGTTTTTCATCTTGCAGATTTATGGAATCAATGGCATTTGGAGATGATTCTGGTTGTAACATTTTGGATAAATATTTTTTAAAATCCTCCTTTTTTATCAATTCCAAAAAAGGTATAGGGATCTTTATTTTCTGGATCTCATTCTCAAAACTGAAGGAAGGGGGAGGCTTCAAGACCTCTTTGGTTTCAGGATGAGGATCTCTGATCAGAACTTGTGGGGTTTGAGAGTCTTTTTCCTTGATACTCACTGTCATAGCCTTGACGTAATCTTCTTTCTGAACAAGTTGATTAGGGGTATCATTTTTTTCTACATTATTTTTAGATCTTAGATTATATCTACTAGGATTTTCCTTTTCTTTTTCTCCCTTGCTTAAATCATTAATTTGAATATCCATTAAATATTTCTCATAAAAGGATTGAGTCAAGTGCGGGGATGGGGAACTATCACCTAAACAATGAATCTTAGGATCAACTTCAACCTCCTCTTCTTCTTCATCTGCAACTAAATTATTTTGCAAAGGAGATTCTACCCTTTGATCATCTCTCTCTCTCTGTTTCTAGGATCCCTAGGAAAGATTTGGGGAGCATTATTTGGTCTCCTGTAGTTACCTCTATTATCATTGTTTTGAGCATTTCTACATGTCTGTTTCCCTTCTGATTTTAATTTCTCAATTTCACTGGAGAGAGATTTTACTAATTTGGTCAGCTCATCTACTTGAGAATGAACAACATAGGAATTAAAAGTTGAAGCTTCAACTTTGTTTTTTCTCCTATCTCTATCAGATTTCCCCCTGAGTTTATCTGATGCCACTATGTTGGATTCTACCTCTAAGGCAACATCTTGCATATGAACCAAAGAAGGTAACCTTCTTTCTCTCAAAAGGAGGAAAAATTCGGAATCAAAAGCAATCGCATAAGTGATTTTTTCCATGGTTTTAGTGGGTTTGATCTCACCAGGGATCTTCTTGTACATTTTTTTAAATCTTTTAGAAAATTCAGAGACAAACTCTCCTTCCTTCCTTTTCAAAGATCCAAATTCGGTGATGTAGTACAAAAAATCCTTTGTGTCACCCCAATGCCTCAAGAAGACTTCATCCAATGCCTCAATACCGGTAATGGATCTAGGGGCCAGACCCCTGAACTACTTCCTAGACTCACCAAACAGGATTTGGACGAAAATCCTCATCCAAACATCTTCATTTTCAATATTTTGGTTATCTGCATAGCTGTAGAATGCAACAAGATGTTCCTCAGTTGTTACATCTTCTTCTCCCATGAACTTAGGCATGTATTTCAAATAATCTCCATGGGGAAGAGCATTCAGTGGTTGAGGTAAAGGTAGAGGAGAATATCTTGTAGCTACTATGGCATCCATCCTATTAGCAGGGGGGTTAACAACTGCCATTTGATTTTGGATTCTTGGTGAACAAGAAGGAGAAGGAGACTTGATTGTATGTAGATTTGGAGAGGAAGGAACGAATGATGGGGAGTTTTAGTTTTCATAATAGAAGGATGAGTCTTTGAAGAGGATGGTAAGGTCTGAGAGGGGGATGAAGTTCCTACTTCTCTGGCAGCAAAATTTTTAATAGAAAGAGGTGTAGCAAAACCTAAAGTAGGGGAATCTTCAAAACTATCAAGAATGAAACACTTCTCAATATCAGGGGAAGAAAATATACCAATGTTTTCCTCTTTCACTTCACTCTCAAAGGAAGAGTATTCAACAAGAAACTCTTCAAAATCAAGATTTTTATATACTTCAGCAGAAGATAAAGGAAGCTTACTTGATAAAACAACTAGTGTATCAAGAATAGAATCAAGCAGCTGACCAGAAGCACTTGTAGTAGCAGCAAAAAGACTTTTTTGGGAAGCTTTTCCCTTCTTGATTATCTTCTCTAGGTTAGCCTTAGGTGGTACCAAAGGTAGCTATGGATTTGATCTCGTATGTCTACCTTTAGATGCCAGAGATGAAACAATGGAGTCTCCAAGTAAAGTTTGCAATCTTCGAAATCATGAGCTCTAATGCACCTTTAGAACTAGAATACTGTGTCATTTTAATCCCAGGGAAAATTCTTCAAATTGTCCCCGACAATGGCGCCAAGAATGTTATCACTAGGATTCACCTTTAGATTGCATGGAAGGCAAGCCCAGTACCCATCAAATCATATATGAATGAAAAAGTGTTTTAAAAGGGTCAAATGGAAAAGGACTCAAATGGTAATGTTCTAACTCAGAAAACAGGTCTAGCATGCACCAACAATTAAGGTCTTGGCTAACTTCTATCAGTAGTTTCGAAGTAAGTATGAACAGAGGGAAGACTTGAGTGAGAGGAGTGTAGGGACTGCTGCAAACATCAGGTCTACAAAAGTCTAAGGAAGAAAGTTTCTAATCACAAGATCTTCTTGGCATCAGAAACTAAGGAAGCTAAATAAACATCATGATAATATAATGATCAAGCATCCAACATAACATCACCACAATAATTCATGTGAATCATTCAAAGCATGAACATTTAACATCAGAAGAAAATATATTGAAAGAGAAACTGATTTCTATTATCCAAAACGTCTTAAGTCCAGTACATCACTAGATCATAGTCACTTCATCAAAATATTACAAGTCAAGGGAGCCTTGCTCAACCATCCGAACCTACTAAAGAAATTGATCTATCTATTTATAACAAGAAAGGGATGTAATAGCTGGAGGTATGAGCTGGCCTGTTTCCCTTGAAAATATCTAAACATTTATTTGTTCTAACAACTAGAATAACAACCTATGCTATAAAACAGGGAAATGATGGTGAATAATCCAATCATGCTTCTAACTGCTTTGATCCTCTTTCGCTACTTAGCTCCTATTTTACCATGTGTCCTTTTGGTGCCTATAGTTGTCCTCAAAATGCTAGCTGCTATCTGTAACTTTCTCCATCATCAACTTATCCAAAATATGTTGGCCTAGTCCTCCTAGATTCCTGGTGTTTTCTGGCAACTTCCTTGGGTAGCAACTCTAGGTAGCGCACCGTAAAATGGAACAAGGAGAGAAGGTAGCGCCTGTAGGTAACACCACGGTGCTACATATATGCACCAACATTTTTCCTCTGTTGAAATATTAGGTTGCGCCTGTAGGTAGCGCCCCTATGTTGTGCCTATGTGTAAACCTGCTCCCTGCCAAATATTACGCAGGGCCTGTGGGTAGCGCCATTGTGTTGCACCTGTATGCCGATTTTGTTCTCTGTGGCATATTACGCAGTCCCTTTACGTAACATCACTTATGGTGCATTTTCATACAGGTTTAGGTAGTTGTTATTGGATAAATCTGTAAGTGCAGACACAAACTGATCTCCCTAGATCCACCTGGATCTAGAACAAAGCAAGACAGAATGATACTCTTTCCCTAGATTTTAACTATTGAATATACTAGGAGGCATGATTAAAGAACATACCTTATGATCTCTTCCTTTAGTCTTTGTTGCTCCTGCTTCACTCCAGTTCTCTCGTACAGTAAAGATCAAAACAATACAAACCAACCGATGTGAAGAAAGCACAATCTATTCAATAGTCAATCTATGTATATGATCAAGGAGTTATACAATAAAGTGGAACTAACTTTATGGGAAAGGGACACATTACTGTATCATATTGATGGAAAGTAAAGATTACAACCTGAGCCTTGATGTTGCAAACTTCCTTTCGATGGCCCTCAACTCTGACACACACACTTGCTCACTTGCATGAAGAAGATCAACCACCTTTGATAAACTTGCTGGAGTTCCCTGTCTGTTGTAGCTTTAGTCCTTCACACAATATTTCATCAATTCTCCAATGTCTCACTTAACCTTGTTTGATTCTAACATTTTCCATGAGAGTCCCCTCAATATATAGGAGAGAATGAATTAGTTACTTTGATTAGAATGATCCCAAAATATCAGGAAATCCAGTACTTAGATAACCATTCGAATGCCATCTCATCCTTCTAGAAGATTCCCTTCTAGAAGCTTCGAGAATTCATCCTTTTCCCTTCTTTAGAAAGAGTTCGCATCCTAGTAGTTAAACACAGTGCAAACTTCTTGCACTCTGGCTTAAGGAAGCCTGCGAGAATCATGCATTCTCGTAGGCAAATGTATTAGTAGCCTGCGAACCTTCCTCAAAACTATGATTTTTGGAAAGAGATGAAGGTAAGTTTTCTCAGGAGAAAGTTCTAATGAAGAGCCTGAGTACACCATCATCAATACATCATCTTGATGACCAAAATCATGGGTAACAGAATGTCCCTCAAAGTATGAGGTTGGAACTAGTGACAACCGATAGACTTTGTAAGCTGCATGTTTGTGTCGAGAACCAGGAGCACATCTAATCGGAAACCTGCAAACACTCAAGCATCTACAGAATATTATATATACCAATTCTAAGGTAGGCATTCCCATACTTAGATAACAGACTGATGACATTATAGACATGGTTCATGGCCACCAATCATACACTGTGGATCCATGCCATCAAAATATAGCATAGCCACTTGAATACACTGTGGATCTATGCGAGAAATTTCAAATCAAGATGACATAGCCACGAAACATACACAGTGGATCTATGTGTTGCAAATTATATATACTCCATCGCAACCTGGATCACAAAGATAATATCCAGGGTCTTCAATCTCGTCGCCCAAAGTACGAATCTAACCATGTGATTACATGTGTTGAAGTTGAACATGGCAGAAACCACTTGATTACCGGTCATTGATGAAACCGTTAACAAGTGTGAGGGAAATCACCATTGATGTCAATGACTCCCAAGGTACTATAGTAAAATCCATCGACTGTGAATAAATGAGTTGAAGTCTAACATCCGACGAAATCTTTCGATCAGGGGTCAATGATGTAAACCCACTATCGAAAGCGAGAAAACTTTCCATTGAGGCATGCAAGCTCCAAGGTACTAAATAATTTCTAAGTCTTGATTTCGGATAATGAGCTGAAGTCGATGGAACAAAACTCGTCATAGGAGGGCCTTGATGTATCCCCCATCAATGACATGAAATGAGTAATAGAGTTTGAAGGTGAAACAGAGCATTTTGCAAATTGGACTGGACACAGGGAAGGCCGACACAGAGAGAATGGATAATTGCAGATGGCCGACTCAATATAGGTTTCAAATGGAATTCTCTTGAACATATGGACGACATGACCAATGATTTGGCAGCATTGACTCAAGGACAACACATGGAATGATCTTGTAATCAATCGAAAGAGAGACAAATGGATTTCCCAAACTAGCTTCAAATGATGAATAGGGGGTGTCATGTTCAAGAGCAACACTTACTGCCAATCAATACGAAAATGAAACATATCCCTTTCCCAAATTTTCCCCGACCATTTTTGGCAAGTACCTCTTTATTTTTACGCAAGCTTGAGGAGGATAACATATTCTTGTCGATATAATCTCATCCTTCGGACGGGTCCCTCAGAGTATATTTAATGAACCCTAAGAAGGAGTGGTTCGGTCCCATCACTAGTCTGTCAATGTTTGTTTAATGAGTCTAGAGATAGTAAACTCGAAGGTTTTTCAAGATTATAGAGTTTGGAAAAACACTTAAAAGAGAACTCTCTCAGTTCATTTTTCGTAAAATAGTCTGGAAGAGACTGAAAAAGAGAGAAATTATCGCTCATCAAATGCGTACTTCAAATACTTTATCGAGCGTGAAAATAGCAAGGTCGCTCGATGATCTTTTCATGTTTAGAGAGTCTGAAAAGAGATTAAAGAGGACTCCAGGGGGGTTCCTTTTTTGTATAACCTTCTTGAGCCCGAAAAAGTGATAAAAGTATGCTCGAACATGTTCTCATGTTTTTTACAAGCGCAAGAACGGACAAAAATGACACTCGAGGTTTTATGTAAAACCATAATAAAAAACACGCCATAGCGAATAAAAATGTGTCCATATCCTTGTATTTAATCATCAGTGTTATCATGCCTGCAAGTCGTTACACTCATATTGATATTAGGGATTAGGTTTAATCAATAAATAAGCATAAAGAACCCAAAAATGACATAGTAAAAAGTAAATTAAATGAGTTAATAACCATTTTTACCATATCATTTCACATTTCCACTATTGAGCTCCAAAACCCCCCTTTTACCCTCCGAATTTAGCGTCGATTTGACGGAGCTAAAAGAGATCATTCAACGAGCCATCTGCAGCATTAAGGTAAGCTCTTCATCCTTGACATTTTCATGGTTTAAATTTTTGATTTCATTGGTTAATTTTTTAATTTCAAGTTCTTTTTTGAACCCTACATGCGCGTAGGCATTCTCGCAGGCAGCCCATACGGGGCCTGCGAGAATGATGCGTTCTCGCAGGTGGGCCTTAAGCCACCTGTGAGGTTCTTGCACTGTGCTAGTGGGGCACCTGCGAGAACCGTATAACTCAAAAAAAATTTAAATTTTTAGCCAAATGAAAAAATTCTAATGCATGAAAAAGTTAATAATCTTCATTTTATGTTCCTTGTGCATATATTTGACCAGCAACATGGTGCTTGAGTGGCGAGAAAGGGAACATGAAGAGGATAATGCAATGGTTGAGAATCATCCTCCCACCATACTTGCATTGAGAGATTGTGGGCTCTTAAAATACTTTCGCATCCTGGGCATGAGAGCCCAAGTCAGACTACTAGAGTACTTGATCTGTATGTGGGATCCAGATCAATAGGTTTTCAATGTAGGAGCTCACACATTGTCCATAGACATTGAGGACATATACTTCTTGACTGGATTTTCCAGGCACGGGTATTATGTCAGCCTTACCTGTAGTAGAGGTGGTGGATTAAAGATGAGTGAGTACTGCAATCAATACTGTGTACCTGAGGCTGAGAGGAAAAAAGGAAAAGTTGCTATCTGGGGGGTACAAGACTTGACCCTCTGCACTATCCTCTTTACTATAGCTCGGATGGCTGG
This sequence comes from Picea engelmannii, assembly GCA_009831015.1. Classification (NCBI taxonomy): domain Eukaryota; kingdom Viridiplantae; phylum Streptophyta; class Pinopsida; order Pinales; family Pinaceae; genus Picea; species Picea engelmannii. The sequence continues at coordinate 440,798 of ML793492.1, read as the reverse complement.
GAGTTCTTCTCCTCGTATGGCATTACAGAGATACTTCCAGTATGCCATCGAGTGTACTGAGCCTCGAGTATTCAACTGGGCAGATGTTGTGCTTCGCAGTATCAAAAGGCAATTAACCAAATGCAGGCGAGGTGAATTGAAACAATTTGGGTATGGATCTTTGGTAGTGTCCTTCTTCCTTGAGAAGGTCCTCGTATTTAGACTACAGGTTGAGTGGAACCTACCAGGTCCTAGGTATCCAAGGATGTTGAGATGGTGTTGGCTCATGGCCCGGCACGTGGCAGGACCAATCGTCAAGTATGACGATATTTTCTTTGACTATCTTCACAACCAGATGTTGATGGTCGATGACTACGCTTATGCCGGGTTGGATTTTCGAGGAGATCCAGATTTGGAATTGCCTGAGGATGCTTAGTGGGGTGACCTTAGTAAGAAGTACACACATTTTCTCTTTTTTAAATGTTTTTGAATTTTAATCATATTCAAATGTTTTTGTTTTATATATTTATCCGAAGACTAACACAAAATCGTTTGTTGACAACACAGATGTTGGACCATATAGACCTCCTGGCACTTCTCCTATCCAGTGACGAGGAGAGGTAGCAGCAACACCACCACAGTATGCTGAATATTATCAGGTGGTGGAACAGAATTTAGAGGGCCTGACATCAGACATTCCATATATGACTCTAGAAGAGGTTCCACGGCGCGATCAACATCACACTGTAGGGGTATCAGCAACTATGAGTCGACTTCTCCGTAGGGTTTCTAGGGAAGTCGTGTGTTACCATGAACGTCATCCATGACGTCACTTTGTAGAAGCTATAACCTTCAAATTTTGATATTTTGGTCTTCGGACAAACTGTTTTGTAAGAACTCTTTTGATCGTTATATATACAGATGGTTTCTACCGGTTTACTTTATAATGTGTGAATTTTGATGTGTTTAATTTATAAATGGTTCAAATTTCTGTCCAATACATAATTAGCCAATGCATCCGTTAATGTATTAAGACATCTAGGAATATGCTGATATTCAATGTGATCAAAATACCGTTCCAAGAGGCGAATTTGTAAATACACCCGTAACAAAGTAGGACTTCGAATAGAGTAGATATTACTTAACTGTAGTACTACAAGTTGCGACTCAAGTCACACAACCAAATGATGAATTTCAAGTGAGATAGCATCAACCAATAATTCAATAACGACGCTATACTCTGTAATGTTATTGGTTGCACGACCAAGACATACACCTCGTAAAGATATAAGTTCGTTTGTTGGGGAATAGATTGCCCACGCAGTGGAAGCTAGGTTCCGAGTACTATGGCGAGCACCATCAACGAAGATAATATAGGGTAGCGAAGACTCCGACATCTGACAATCAAACACAACGTCACATAAGGGCAGAGACCACATAACGTCAAAAGAAAACTAAAGTAACACACACAAAGTATGATACATAAAATACAAGTACTTGTGCACAAATGATTTATGCATAGTAATTCTTCAAGTACAACCCATTCTTGGGTTCACTCAAAGGTATACCATCGTAATCTACTAGCTCATATGCTCATTTTTCCAAGACTCGACGAACAATATAAGGACCTCGCCACATTGGTTCAAATTTCCCAGCTCCTAACATATCTTGATCCTATTCATAGAGAAGAACAATATCACCTTTAGAGAAAACGCGAGGCTTGACATGCTTGTCATACTGCGCCTTGAAACGTTTCTTCTGGGCTTCTATTACTAGAGTGGCGTCACGTCGAGTTTCGTTTAATCGCATCAGATACAATAGACATTCTTCTTCAGCAGAAGTATTGGGTAAGAGTTCAACAACTAGCTTCAGAGAGGGTATCTCACATTCTATAGGAAGAATGGCTTCCACACCATAGACTAATCGAAAGGGCGTAAACTCAGTAGTAGATTTGACAGATGTTCGATATGCCCACAATGCCGAAAACAACATCACGTGCCAACTTGTTTTATGAATTACTATCATTCGTCGAAGCATAGTTATAAGAACTTTGTTGATTGCTTCGACCTGGCCATTAGCTTGCGGATAATAGGGTGTTGAGTTATCATGACGAAGACCCAACTTTTCCATAAGTTCAGACATCATAAAATTCCTAAAATGAGTACTGTGATCAGTAACGATAGCCTGGGGAACACCAAAACGAGCTATGACATGGTTAAAAAGAAAGAACGCTGCAATATTTCCAGTATTATCGAATGTCAGCATCGTCGCGACCCACTTTATAAAGTAATCAACAACTACAATGATGTAACCATGCCCCCCGGTCAAGTGAGGGTGACATGTCATGAAATTGATGCCCCATTTCGCAAAAGGACCAACTGAGACCACAGGATGAAGAGGAGCAGGATGTGACCGAATTTTCTGATTGTAGGTATGGCAGGCATGGCATTTCTAAACAACAATAATGCAGTCGTTGAACAAGGACGGCCAAAAATACCCTGCGCGTAAGATCTTTTGGGCAGTAGCATACCCAGACATATGACCACCACATGCTCCAGAATGGCAGTCATTCAGAGCTTTCTCGGCTTTGTCAAACGTCAGACAACGTCGAAAAACACAGCCAATTCCCCGACGGTAAAGAGTATCCCCGAGGATAATGTATTGACGAGCTTGATAGCATATGCGACGTCGTTCAGTACTAGACAAAGAAGACCGGAAAGTCTGGGTTTGGATATATATAATGATATTCCCATAGCAAAGATCATCAGTGCGTATAAGGAAAAGAGATTCATCAGGTAATGAATCTACTGCTACATTTTCTGTGGTAGAGTGAGGAAAATCGCATATGAACTCAACAAAAACTAAGGATTTCTTAGACGTGGTGCGATCGAATTCCAAGTCAAACTCCTAGAGTATGACAATACATTTGGAGTATTTTCCCCCTAGCAATTGACGTGTTAAAATGTGTTGCATAGGGTTGCAATGAGAAATCACTGTACTTTTTCGAGATAGGATGTAATGCCGGAAGCGTTGAAAAAGTTGAACGGCAGCCAAGGCCAGTTTTTAAACATGTTGATACTTGATTTCAGTTGATGTAATACTTCGACTCAAGTAATAAATAACATGTTCATCGTGTGCATCATCCTCTTGTACGAGAACCATTCCAATGGTATACTCCGAGGCAACAAGATAAAGAAAATAATCACGACTATAATCAGGAGGAAATAGAAGTGGAGCTCGCGTGAGGGACAACTTCAAAGCCTCAAAAGAATTGTTGGCAACAGTATCCCAGACGAACTCTGAATCTTTCTTTAGTAGCCGCGTAAAACCATGAGTAGTTTCGGTATAATTAGGGATGAAACGACAAAGAAAGTTTGCTTTCCCTTGCAAACTTTGTAACTGGCGCAGTGTAGAAGGAGGAGGGAGATTAAGAATCGCCTCAACCTTAAGAAGATATACCTTGATCCCTTGACGTGAAATGATGAAACCTAGAAGACGGTCGAATGCGACGCAAAAAATGCATTTATGAGGATTTAAACGGATGTGATATAATCGACAACGAACGAAAATGGCTCGGAGATGAGTGGGGTGATCGACTCGATGTAAAGAATGAGCTAGTAAATCATCCAAATAGGGTTGAACGATATTCTTTATATCATGAAAAGCATAAGACATAACACATTGAAATGTCGCACTAGCGTTCTTAAGACTGAAGGGAAGTTTCCTATAGGCAAAAGTACCCCAAGGAAAAATAAAAGCAATCTTATGTTGGTCCTCAAGAATGATGTTAATTTGATTATAGCCGGTGAAACCATCCATGAGAGAGAATATTTCACTTCTGGCGCAGTCATCGACAATCTGGTCGACGAAAGAGGTTGGAAAATTATCTTTTGGACAGGCTTTGTTAATATCCCTATAATCAACACATACACGATTACTGCCACTTTTCTTATCAATTGGAACAGGGTTGGAAACCCATTCTGTCAGAGCCATGGGATAAATAAAGCCATCTTTGAGAAGTTTTTCAACCTCGAGCTTGGTAGCTGCCACTTTACGTGGGTGGACTGGATGAAGGCGTTGTCGAATAGGTTTAGCTCCAGGGTATGTATTTATCTCATGTACAACAATAGAAGGGTCAATACCGGGCATATCTTCGTAACTCCATGCGAAGATGTCATGAAATTCTTTGAACAAAGATGTATAAGTGACAATTTTGTCGGGAGAACACGAAGCTCCAATATGAACATTTTCAACGCTCCTAGGTTTAACTGATATGTCAATGGGAATCATGGGAGAGATATTACTAAGGTTCCCTTCGGCAAACACATCATGTGTAGATCCGAGAACAGTCGATATGACAACAACGGTCGACGGAGGCAAAATCCATTGGTATTTTTCAAGAGTGTGTTGTTCCAGAATGAGTATGGAACGATGATGCCCATCGTCCCAAGGGGTGTCTTCCATGACGGACATGATCATCTCATCAGTGGGAAAGATAACACGGAAAGGATCGAGAGACAACTCATCAAGAAAGGGGGTAGAAGGTGTTGTCGATTGAATAGCCTGATATGCAGACTCAACTAGACTTAATGGCATGACGTCGCCGAAACGAGTGTGATCTCCAGGATCAGGGATGATCCAAGGGTCGGAAGACACAGGAAGTTCATGAGGTATGGTGGAGATCATATTGACAGAAGCAACTAACGGGCGTGGAAAATCAGGCAGTGGAATGGGGAAAGTACCCATTAACGAAGAGTCCTTTAAAAGGCCTACACCGACATTCTCGTAACCCGGTGGGGTTTTAGCTATAAACGACACGTTTCCAGTACGAGTATCAGAGTTGAAGAAGGCAAGTTGGTCAACAGTAACAACCTTTCCTTGATGAGGAAAACGTATTACACGGAAAAGTGTTGACACAATAGCTCGCACGGAATCGATCCAACTACGACCAAGTAGAAGATTATAATCAAGGGCAGCATTGAAAAATTCCACTTCAACTTTGACCGTCTTACCTTCTAGTGTAAAGGGAAACGAAGGAAGAACACCATAAGGCATAAAACCAGAGCCATTAAAGGATTTCAAAGTATTTTGTGATTCATTTAAAGGAGGAGAGCCAATGGCTTTCCAACAAGCAAAAGACATTACACATGTAGAGGCACCCTCGTCGATAACAGTTCGACAAATGTTCTTGTCAGAGACAACAACCTATATCTGGAACGCGAGTTGAGGAGGTAACCTTGGAATATGATCATCCAAGTCAAAGACTATTAGATTCGTATCTTTCGGGTCAATTCCACCTATAGCTTTCAACGGTGCCTTCCGTTGTGCAGGACAAAACTGAAGGACTTCTAGGGCTGACATCGCTGAAGGTGCCTAGGCCAGATCTTCAACAATGTTGTAGTTTTGGGCTGCACGAGCATGAGGATTGAAAGCCGATTTCCTAACGAAACCTTTTGGGGGTGGTCGCAAAACTATATCAGAGCTCAGTCGTTCGAGATGAAGAGGACCGTTTGTAGGTGGAGTCGGTGGAGAGGGTTGTACCAAAGCAGGAGGTAAATCGTCAACCTTCTCCTTAAATGGAGAATAATCTTTGGCTCTAGTTGTAATTGCAACGTTGTTTTGCTTAGAATCACCGGTACACATCAAAACATATGATGTCGTAGAAGTAGATGGTTGGTCATGGATGACCAACTGAGCCTGTTGTTGAGACGGGAAAGGTTGGGACAAGACTGCCAGTGTAGATGGTTTTGGGGTTCCTTGTAGGAACTTAGTGACCTCGGCACGTCGTGGACAATCCTTTGTGTAGTGATCGTCACCACAGATAAGGCAAGGGTATCGTGGTTTGCGCTTATCCTACTCTTCAATAGAAGGGTTTTTAGTTTGCTCAGTTTGATTATTATTTTTTCCCTCCTTATTCTTGCCTCTACCCTTTTTAGATTTATTTTTACCGGTAGGGGTAGATTGAACGACGTTCACCTTAGAAGTTTTACCAGCGGGAGTGGCAGGAGACAAAGCATTTTGAACATTAGAAGAAGTAGATTTAGGGGTTGTACTTGAAACAGAATGTGAGTGGGCGTGGTTAGTACCAATCACACCGTCAGCTGCATGCAAGGTAGTTGGAGTAGTTGAAGTGATGGAAGAACCAGGACGAGGTAATTCAGGTAGCAAATTGTATAATGTTCCCGTTTGCGAATAAACGAGATCAAGATATTGAGCACGACTTATAGCCTGCTCTTTTGTAACAATGCCACCCATGACAATGTCTTTACCAATTTCATTCACAAAGGATTTCGTAAACCATTCTGCCAGTAACTGATCAGGGAGTTCAAGTTTAATGAGACGTCGTCTCCTTCGCCACTCATGAATATGATCTGATATATGAGTGCCTTTAGTCTGTTTGAAGAAAGTCAAAATCTCAGTCCCAATATCATAACGGATCGGTAACTGGTAATGTGTAAGTAAATCCATAGCTAGGGTGTTGAAATCAGAGAAGAAACCTCGTGGCAATTCAATATACCACATTGCAGCAGAACCGGTCAAAGTTCGTTGAAAAAGACGTAAATGAATAGAATCATCCATCAATGAGTTGGATGAACACCATAAGTGAAAATTCATAACATGATTGTTCGGGTCCTCTCCCACTTTTCCATTGAATTTAGGAATGTCTGATGGAAGCTTGGATGGAATAGCAGGCCATTGGGGAGAGTGACGACTAGGATCATTTAAAATCCTAGACAAATCTGCGAAATCCAAAGTAGCAAGAGAAGGTAACTGTCGGTTCACCTGCGGGTACTGATGGCTTTGGGGTGGAAGCCCTGTTGGAAAACCAGTCGGCCCATATGCAGTCTACCCATAGTGAGAAGACCCCTGCTGATTCGGTGGTGGTTGGAGAGGATAGTAGTTCCAAGGATTGTTTCCTTGAGTTTGAGTAGGGACCTGAGGTTGAGCATTTTGACCCTAACCCCAAATAGGATTAGGTATACCTAGATATGGTTGGCCTATAGTAGGGACAGACTATTGCCCCCCAGTCGTTTGAGGAAGATTTTGTAGCATCTGATTCCAATACTGGGCCAAAGAAGGAGGTATATTCTATCCAAAAGGTGGGGTTGGTCCCCCTATTGTAGGTAAAGTTCCAATTGGAATTTGTGTGCCAATCGTAGGTTGCGTAGTAATTGGATTGTGTCCGGTAAGAGGAAATTGAATTGTACCACCTTGTCCACCAACGGGAATCTGCAAATTTGGTGTAACGGTCAGGATAGTGCCACTCGGATTAGGATTGCCAGAAGGAAATTGAGGGAGTGTCAGAATAAAACTGGGAATAGGGTGCCCATGAAAAGAAGGACCACCGGGAGTACCAAAAGGAGTTTTCGTAGGTGTTGGATTGGAAGCATTCAACAAAGAATTCAACGCATGGTAGCCGGGTGGTAGTGTTGGAGTAACATTGGGTGTTCGCTGGGTATTAATAGGAGGAAGTCCAACTATAGTGAAACCGGTTGGGACACTCGTAGTGTTTGTGAGATGGGCCATCTTAGCAGGGAGAGTAAAGTGATAAGTGGTATTCACCGGGACAATCCCTGTCTCAGAAAACACCGGAGGGTTGATTTCAGAGACTACAGGCGAACCAGGACTAAAAAGGGTCTTGCGGAAATCACCTGCAGACCAAAAAGGATCTTGGCCTTCTACATCGGGAAAAGGCCCAACGGGTGATCCAAAAGAAGTAACAACTAATTCTCCGAAAGAATTTAATCGCACAAAAGGTCGTTCACCACGGCGAATTCGAAAGTCCTCTCTAGTATTGGTAATTCGAAAAGGTTCTAGAGATTCAGTTGATTCCACTTGTGGTGTGGTGACAACTGTTGCTTCACCTTGCCGAGGAGAGCCCTCAAGTGTAGCTGTAGGCAAGGGTTGTGAACCGTTTAGATGCTCTAGAGATAAACCTTGCATTCTACGTGAACGACGTGGAGGAGCTATTGTAAACAAGTGACAAGCTTCGCGAAGAAATTCCTATGGTCAACTTCGAGAAACAAACAACACACGCTAGTAAACAAAATCTAGGAAGCAACCACCCAACAAACAAGACGTTCTAATTTCGAAGCCACTAGTTGGTGATGAAATCCAACATCGCAACAATGAGACAAGAAGGGGTGGGAATAGGGTGGAAAAGTTACGTTGACGACCTGCTTAACGGAATTACACCCTGGTGCAAGCTCCCACACATAATCGTGGGTATACCCTCCAAGGAGCCCGAGTGAGTTTGATCAACGTCAATTCTAGATACCGTGAAGACTTTCCCCTCCACAGTCACCTTGGGTAAGAACCTAGAGAGATAAGCCACTAAGGTCACCACCAACAACAGTAAATCCTGGGGGAATAGTCGACAGTTCGATCCACATGCAAGGGCAGGGTATCTAGCTCGAAATCAACTCAAAAGGCTTCCACTCATCATTGTGGTTATACCTCCGAGTGACCCCCATAATACGTGCAATCTCTACACCGATGTCAACAAAGCAGGGTGAGTAACTCTGCCAACATCAATGCGACCTAGTGCTTGACCCTTGTGTGAGAAGGCCTTCCCAGAACAATATGTTGCAAATGGAATTTAACACTCCCTAACTCAAGATGCTATTATGTGTTTTGAGCTTTTGGAGAGTGTATCTCTCTTCCTACTCCAAAGCACTAGCCTGACTACATGTTGGTGTAAAAGAGCCCTAGAAAAAAGTTACTATATAAATTTTATGATTATGCAGTGTTTTTAAGAGTTGTTGTTTACTCAAAGGTAACGGAAGTGAAACTTATGTTGTAAAACTATGACCCAACAATGCAAGGATGAGAATGAAATGTATTACTTTTCGTTCAATGAATCCTATGTATGGGAGAGAGAGAAGTTTTCCAGATCAACCATGAACTATAATGCAAAATCTCCTTTCAAATGTCAATGCAAACAATCATTTATCAAATGAAAATTCTCTATGGTGTCTTTTTCAAATGCTTCAACAATCTCTAAAATTTGATTTTTCAATGTTTTCTAAAGACAAAAACAATTTTTTGAAAGAAAAACTTATTGTTCACTTTCCAAAAAGGACTCAAACTATGACAGCGAGAGTTCAGAAAATCAAATCAAGGAACAAGCCAATAACCCAATCTACTCTTTCAATGAAAGCAAAAACAAAGAACAAACCAATGTAATATTCTCAATTGCAAAAGAAAATGATTTGTAAAACCATAAACAAATGAGAAAACCAACAAACTTAACTTTCAACCAATCATTGGATCTTAACTAATTAAACACACTCATAGTCTGAAGTCAGAAAGAATGGTTTTGCCAAGAAAATCCAAGAAACGAAAGTCAAGCCAAAAATGACAAGAAAAGCCTTGAAACCCTAAGACTATTCACGCATGCAAACTAAAGCAAGACAAACATCAATCAATTGTCCAAGAAATCCATAAGAGGTATTCCAACTGATCTGGGCAGTTAGAAAGACCAAAACTCAAATTCAAAATTTTGAAAAAAAATGTTCGCAGGTAAGCAATATTACACAGTGCGAGAATCTATGATTCTCACAGGTGACCTTTTAGCAAGGTGCGATAACCTCGCACTGAAACCTATGAGCAGGGTGAGAACATTACCAATTCTCATAGGCTGCAATGAAGTGCAGTGTGAGAATTCCTGAACATATCCAAAAATTTAAAAAATGAAGTAAAATTCAAAAAAACTTCTGGACTCAGAAGGTCTATCAGGATATCCTGAAGACTTAGAGACTGGTAGGATAGGAGAAAAATGAAATCAAAGCAAATGGCCACAGAAAAAAAACAAAAATACACAAAGAAAATGGGATTTCTCCCTAGTGGAGTCGCCAATTTTGTTATTGGATAAATCTGTAAGTGCGGACACAAACTGATCTCCCTAGATCCACCTGGATCTAGAACAAAGCAAGACAGAATGATACTCTTTCCCTAGATTTTAACTATTGAATATACTAGGAGGCATGATTAAATAACATACCTTATGATCGCTTCCTTTAGTCTTTGTTTCTCCTGCTTCGCTCTAGTGCTCTTGTACAGTCAAGGTCAAAACAATACAAACCAACCGAAGTGAAGAAAGCACAATCTATTCAACAGTCAATCTATGTATATGATCAAGGAGTTATACAATAAAGTGGAACTAAATTTATAGTTTCTTGAGTTGGTGAGACAAAGATAAACCCAACATCAACACCTTCCTTTGAAGAGGTTCCATCAAAGAACATCTTCCAGTCAGAAGTAGTTAGAGGAGGCTCTTCAGAAAAGTTGATGGACTTTTTTTCTGATTTCTAAAGGGGCTTCCGGGGCATCGGTGAGATGAAAAATACTAGATCCCAGATCTGTATCAAAAGAAAAAATAGGGTTATTGGTGGGGTTTGCTTCATCACTAATGATGTAAGCCAATTGATCTTACCTGTAAAGTCTTCTATGCTCTCCCCAAAAAATAGGAATAGTAGCATAAGAGAGATCCATTTGCAAGGTTCCCCCAAGTGTTTTTATCCAGGATCTTGACAAGAGCATACCAAACTTGGGGGGAGCATCAACAACTACGATATCCACGAGTATACTCTTCATGGGAAGATGAAATAAGGTCACTGCCATATCCTTAATGACTACAAGACATTTGACTTTTCTAGTGTCAAAAGAATATAAGTCATGATAGGTATTTATGACTTCTAACCCAAGTTCATCCATAACAGATTTTGGCATAAGATTGTGGGATGCCCCCGACTCCATGAGACAATTGTGTAGCACCTTATCATGTATATTTAGTGAAGTATAGAAAGGTGGGGATGAGTCATTTTTGTCTTCTATCAAAGGACCTAAAATCACTGTTGGTTTTTCATCTTGCAGATTTATGGAATCAATGGCATTTGGAGATGATTCTGGTTGTAACATTTTGGATAAATATTTTTTTAAATCCTCTTTTTTTATCAATTCCAAAAAAGGTACAGGGATCTTTATTTTCTGGATCTCATTCTCAAAACTGAAGGAAGGGGGAGGCTTCAAGACCTATTTGGTTTTAGGATGAGGATCTCTGATCAGAACTTGTGGGTTTTGAGAGTCTTTTTCCTTGATACTCACTGTCATAGCCTTGACGCAATCTTCTTTTTGAACAGGCTGATTAGGGGCATCCATTTTTTCTACATTCTTTTTAGATCTTAGATTATATCTACTAGGATTTTCCTTTTCTTTTTCTCCCTTGCTTAAATAATTAATTTGAATATCCATTAAATATTTCTCATAAGAGGATTGAGTCAAGTGTGGGGATGGGGAACTATCACCTAAACAATGAATCTCAGGATCAGCTTCAACCTCCTCTTCTTCTTCATCTGCAACTAAATTATTTTGCAAAGGAGCTTGTACCCTTTGATCATCTCTCTCTCTGTTTCTAGGATCCCTAGGAAAGATTTGGGGAGCATTATTTGGTCTCCTGTACTTACCTCTGTTATCATTGTTTTGAGCATTTCTACATGTCTGTTTCCCTTCTGATTTTAATTTCTCAATTTCACTGGAGAGAGATTTTACTAATTTGGTCAGCTCATCTACTTGAGAATGAACAACATAGGAATCAAAAGTTGAAGCTTCAACTTTGTTTTTTCTCCTATCCCTATCAGATTTCCCCCTGAGTTTATCTGATGCCACTATGTTGGATTCTACCTCTAAGGCAACATCTTGCATATGAACCAAAGAAGGTGACCTTCTTTATCTCAAAAGGAGGAAAAATTCGGAATCAAAAGCACTCGCATAAGTGATTTTTTCCATGGTTTTAGTGGGTTTGATATCATCAGGGATCTTCTTGTACTTTTTGTTAAATATTTTAGAAAAATCAGAGACAAACTCTCCTTCTTTCCTTTTCAAAGATCCAAATTCGATGATGTAGTACAAAAAATCCTTTGTGTCACCCCAATGCCTCAAGAAGACTTCATCCAATGCCTCAATACCAGTAATGGATCCAGGGGCTAGACCCCTGAACCACTTCCTAGACTCCCAAAATAGGATTTGGACGAAAACCCTCATCCAAACATCTTCATTTTCAATATTTTGGTTATCTGCATAGCTGTAGAATGCAACAAGATGTTCCTCAGTTGTTACATCTTCTTCTCCCATGAACTTAGGCATGTATTTCAAATAATCTCCATGGGGAAGAGCATTCAGTGGCTGAGTTAAAGGTAGAGGAGCATATCTTGTAGCTACTGTGGCATCCATCCTATTTGCAGGGGGGTTAACAACTGCCATTTGATTTTGGATTCTTTGTGAACAAGAAGGAGAATGAGACTTGACAGTATGTAGATTTGGAGAGGAAGGAACGAATGACAGGGAGTTTTAGTTTTCATAATAGAAGGATGAGTATTTGAAGAGGATGGTAAGGTATGAGAGGGGGATGAAGTTCCTACTTCTCTGGCAACAAAAGTTTTAATAGAAAGAGGTGTAGCAAAACCTAAAGTAGGGGAATCTTCAAAACTATCAAGAATGAAACACTTCTCAATATCAGGGGAAGAAAATATACGAATGTTTTCCTCTTTCACTTCAGTCTCAAAGGAAGAGTATTCAACAGGAAACTCTTCAAAATCAATATTTTTAGATACTTTAGCAGAAGATAAAGGAAGCTTACTTGATAAAACAACTTGAGTATCTAGAATAGAATCAAGCAGCTGACCAGAAGCACTTGTAGCAGCAACAAATTTTTTTTTTTGGGAAGATTTTCCCTTCTTTATTATCTTCTCTAGGTTAGCCTTAGGTGGTACCAAAGGTAGCTATGGATTTTATCTCGTATGTCTGCCTTTAGGTGCCAGAGCTGAAGCAATGGAGTCTCCAAGTGTAGTCTGCAATCTTCGAAATCATGAGCTCTAATGCACCTTTAGAACTAGAATACTGTGTCATTTTAATCCCAGGGAAAATTCTTCAAATTGTCCCCGACAATGGTGCCAAGAATGTTATCACTGGGATTCACCTTCATATTGCATGGAAGGCAAGCCCAGTACCCATCAAATCATATATGAATGAAAAAGTGTTTTAAAAGGGTCAAATGAAAAGGACTCAAATGGTAATGTTCTAACTCAGACAACAGGTCTAGCATGCACCAACAATTAAGGTCTTGGATAACTTCTATCAGTAGTTTCGGAGTAAGTATGAACAGAGGGAAGACTTGAGTGAGAGGAGTGTAGGGACTGCTGCAAACATCAGGTCTACAAAATTCTAAGGAATAAAGTTTCTAATCACAAGATATTCTTGGCATAAAAAACTAAGGAAGCTAAATAAACATCATGATAATATAATGATCAAGCATCCACCATAACATCACCACAATAATTCATGTGAATCATTCAAAGCATGAACATTTAACATCAGAAGAAAATATACTGAAAGAGAAACTGATTTCTATTAGCCAAAACATCTTAAGTCCAGTACATCACTAGATCATAATCACTTCATCAAAATATTACAAGTCAAGGGAGCCTTGCTCAACCATCCGAACCTACTAAAGAAATTGATCTATCTATTTATAACAAGAAAGGGAGGCAATAGCTGGAGGTATTAGCTGGCCTGTTTCCCTTGAAAATCTCTAAACATTTATTTGTTCTAACAACTAGAATAACAACCTATGCTATAAAACAAGGAAATGATGGTGACTAATCCAATCATGCTTCTAACTACTTTGATCCTCTTTCGCTACTCAGCTCATGTTTTACCATGTGTCCTTTTGGAGCCTATAGTTGTCCTCAAAATGCCAGCTGCTATCTGTAACTTTCTCCATCATCAACTTATCCAAAATATGTTGGCCTAGTCCTCCTAGATTCCTGGTGTTTGCTGGCAACTTCCTTGGGTAGAAACTCTAGGTAGCGCACTGTAAAATGGAACAAGGAGAGAAGGTAGTGCCTGTAGGTAACACCACGGTGCTACATATATGCACCAACATTGGTCCTCTGTTGAAATATTAGGTTGCGCCTGTAGGTAGCGCCCTTGTGTTGTGCCTGTGTGTAAACCTGCTCCCTGCCAAATATTACGCAACGCCTGTGGGTAGCGCCACTGTGTTGCACCTGTATGCCGATTTTGTTCTCTGTGGCATATTACGCAGTGTCTTTACGTAGCATCACTTATGGTGCGTATGCATACAGGTTTAGGTAGTTGTTATTGGATAAATCTGTAAGTGCGGACACAAACTGATCTCCCTAGATCCACCTGGATCTAGAACAAAGCAAGACAGAATGATACTCTTTCCCTAGATTTTAACTATTGAATATACTAGGAGGCATGATTAAAGAACATACCTTATGATCACTTCCTTTAGTCTTTGTTGCTCCTGCTTTGCTCCAGTGCTCTCGTACAGTCAAGATCAAAACAATACAAACCAACCGAAGTTAAGAAAGCACAATCTTTTCAACAGTCAATCTATGTATATGATCAAGGAGTTATACAATAAAGTGGAACTAATTTTATGGGAAAGGGACACATTACTATATCATATTGATGGAAAGTAAAGATTACAACCTGAGCCTTGATGTTGAAAACTTCCTTTCGATGGCCCTCAACTCTGACACACACACTTTCTCACTTGCATGAAGAATATCAACCACCTTTGATAAACTTGCTGGAGTTCACTGTCTGTTGTAGGTTCAGTCCTTCACACAATCTTTCATCAATTCTCCAATGTGTCACTTAACCTTGTTTTCTTCTAACCTTTTCCATGAGAGTCCCCTCTATATATAGGAGAGAATGAATTAGTTACTTGTTTTATAATGATCCCAAAATATCAGGAAATCCAGTACTTAGATAACCATTTGAATGCCATCTCATCCTTCTAGAAGCTTCGAGAATTCATCTTTTCCCCTTCTTTAGAAAGAGTTTGCATCCTAGTAGTTAAACATAGTGCTAACTTCTCGCACCCTGGATTAAGGCAGCCTGCGAGAATCATGCATTCTCGCAGGCAAATGTATTAGCAGCCTGCGAACCTTCCTCAAAACTGTGATTTTTGGAAAGAGATGAAGGTAACTTTTTTCAGGATAAAGTTCTAATGAAGAGCCTGAGTACACCATCATCAATACATCATCTTGACGACAAAATCACGGGTAACAGTAGCATTGACAAAATGAAACGCCTTTCAATCTTAAATATTTATAGAGCAGTCTGTGTCCTTTCATGATGAGATAACCATTTTACTTAGGTTCCTTGACCATACCATAGGTAGTGCCTTTTACCACTGGGTGAAGCTTATCACTTAGCAAAAACTCGAAATCCATATAGCTAAATGCCTAGAAGCCTGTATAGATGGAACAACTAGTATGTGTATATCAGTTAACCCTTAAAAAGGAACAATTCTAAAAAATGGGGCTTACCATTACCATCTATTTTTTCATTTTAACACTTAGCCTCACACTCTTTCTAGTAGAAAGAGGATATTCAATTGGCACAAAAAACTTCTTTTCATAGCATTGAAAGGCTTCGTCTATGTAGTTGTGCTCTCCTTAGTTGCTGGTTTATCATCCTCAATGGAATATTCAACCAAGACCTATAAATTCCTTTGGGCTATCTCATCTTGAAAGTGTTTCAACTCTGCCTTTAACTTCTTGTTGTGAGACTGAAATCCTCTGTTCTATCTATAAAGATTCTTTAGTTGTTTATGAAGGGGCAGATCCTTTCTCGTTGCAAACCTTTCCAAGTCAAGCGTATGATTGTATCCAAACATGAACTCTTCCATCTAAGCCAAGTGGACCTTGTCTTCTACTTTAAGATGAGCTATTTATTTCCTTGGATCTCTAATATGTTTGATAAGTCTTTTGTAGGTTTGACTTTTAGGAGGGACAATGGCATGCTCAGTATTAATATGATTTTCCTCAGACTCCTCTTCCTTATGCATGGGAAGTGTTTTGTCCACCTCATCTGGTTTCTCGGTGACCTTACTTTTACCCTTCTTTCTATGCACAGTGGTTTCTTCATTTCATACCATAGGCTCCTCGAAGTGTTTTACAGGGGTTTCCTCTTTTCTCTCCAAAGGTATTTTAGTACCTTTACCTTTTTGTACAAGGGATTCTTGTTTTCTTTCGAAAGGATTCTCAATGCCTTTCTCAGAGGTCTCATATCTCTTCTCCAAAGGTCCTTTAGCACCTTTACCCTTCTTATTTTGTACAAGTTTTTCTAATTTCTCCTATACATGCTTTTCAATATTCTTCCCCTTCTTCTTTTGTACAGGGATATCTGGTAAGGAATGCTCTCTATTATCCTCCTTAGGAATTGATGACCTTTTGAAAGGTATTTTACCTTTGATTTTGACTACTGGAGGAGAAGGGAAAAAGATAAGCTTCTTCCCTCTCTTAGATGTAGATTTGGTAGAAGGAGGCACCTCTTCTAACCCTGGTGGAGGAGGTGGTGAAAAATCTTAGTGTGGAGAAGGACATATTGCATCCTCAACTTTGATGACCTATTTGTTGACCTCTGAAACTTGAACAGGGGATCTTCCCTTTCTCTTCCTACTGGTCCCTTCTTTGGTAGCACTTGCAGGTGACAAAGAACTTCCGCTCTGTGATTGAAGAGTGGGTGCTAGATCTAACTTAAAATGAGAGGTAACCACAAAATTCTCCCATGAAATATCTTTCTTGCCCAATTCCTCAAATACTAGCATTCTGATTAATTTAGAGTGGAAAAGGCTAGAATCCACATCTTTTGATTTGGCCTATATCCTATCTCAAATCGTACCTATACTCCTCAACAAGTAATAAGGAATATTCATCTCAACCTTACCAGTAAAATGTAGCAACAATCTTATATGGTACTGGTATAATGTGTTGAATCTTCCTTCACAAGTAAAATATCTCTGTATGATCTTCAGTAGTTTTTCAAATTGATCAATCAATTGGCTCCTTGGCATACTTTTGGATAGGTCATTAGCTTGATATTCCGGTTTCAGGAGATCCTTTGCATAAGTTGAACTCAAATCCATGGATTTGAACCACCTTTCACCTGTAATGGGGATCCCTGTTGCAGCTGAGATGGAGGCTTTAGTCACTTCAAACTTCAAATCGCCAACCTTAGTTTTCTTACCATCAAACTGCAATGCAAATTGTCTTGCTACCTTTGGATGGCCTCTCTGCATGTTCTAACAGAAGAAGAGGCACCCTACTCTTTGAAAGGCCTCTATTGCCATGGGTTCTATATTAAAAAGAAGCATGTCCACTAGTTTTGTCCTAACTATCTTGCCTCATTTATGTTCCTTCTTCGATTTAGGGGTATCCATGAATCAGAATGAGGGCTCTTGAAAGGTTTGGTAATGCTTAGGAGAATTTGAATGGGCTTTCAAATATGCAAGGCTGACCCTATGCAACTGAGTAAAATGTTTAATTTCAGGATGAAAGGAGGAAAGGGAAGCAGTGAGAAGTTAAGCAGTGCCTCTGGGTAGCGCAATGCATACGCAGAGGATAGACTAGTCTAAAGCTTTCAACTTCAAGGGATAAGATAGACAATAGACATCTGACTCATATATGGGCCATGAGATTTACAGGTATGAAAAGAGAGGAGATGAGGCTATCATACAAAGATGAATATTTTACCATTGTGCAAACTTAGAAAAACGAAAACCGAGCCCAAATTTCTTGTGAAGATTAATACACAGAGGAGGTAATAGTGGATACCTGCGTAGCAGACACCTATTGAGTTCTTCAACGCAATCTCAGGATGAATTTTGAGAAAACCTCGGCCCTGGAATCTTACTCAACATTGGATTAGGTTGACATGCGGTCACTTAATCAACACTTACGGATTCGTGCAACACAACACTATTGAGTTTTCAAAATTAGAAACCTTTATCACGAAACATAAATGCAAGATCTTTTGAAGGGACTTTAACCAACTTATGGCACTAAAAACAAGGGATATTGTATCAGTCGTTGCAATCATGACTTGGGGTGGCGGTATGATAAATGTGACAGGCGCTACAGAACTTCCTAATGAGTAGGCAGTCTTCCAATTCAAAAATATTATTAGATAGGTAAGCGAGGACAATGAGGCATGCTTGTGAGGTCATGAGTGAGGAGAGAGGTGCATCACATCAGTTTGATCATGGGAGGCATCAACCTAGGAGAAAATCATGAAGGGGACCAAAGTAAAACATGAGCTAGGAATGGTTTAGGGATCAAAAATCAATTTGAGGATCAAAATAGAGCTAAGAATCAAAAAATTTAATCATCCAAGGGGTCCTACCAATCATAAATTTTAAAGGGGTGAGACCTTAAAAGAAAAAATAAAAAATAAGGCTTAAAAAGGATTGAAAACAAACTAAAAAGACCTAAGGCAATTTATTGTGATAACATAACCCCTAATGAACTAGCTTCCTCAACTATAAACTTCATGCGCACAGGTTGACACATGTCTTCCTGAAGCTGCATGAGTTCCACTTAGCACTCTTTCCCTTTCTCCCCGGAACTTAGGAGAACACGACTTAAGTCAACCATATCCTTTGGGAAATAATAATAAAATATTACTCCCTTAGAGGTAAGCCCTTATAGCTTATCCCCTAGGCCTAGACACTTATAACCCCTCCCTTACCCTACCTAGTGGAGCTTATTCCCCCATAACTCTTCTTTGTGTTCAGTCTACACACAACAATGTAATTTTATTAATAATGTGAGTACTTACATATACCAAATGAGGCTCATCGGCCTTGGCATTTGGCTCACCATCGTAATAAACACATAATTATCTCATCTTATAACCACTCGGCTCACCATCCTATAAACATAATTACAACTTAGTAGGGGCTCGACCTTGGGGTATTAAAATGACTCTTCTAAACCAATCCATGAGAATCAAATGTATGTGGACAATCCTGTGAGGGAAGATCTCACTAACGAGGATCTTGAAGCCTAAGCATTTGTGAGGAATTTAGATGGTCATGTTTAGATTCCTGGGGGTAATCCTTTACCATAGAACAATGTTGATCCCATAGAGATTGAGGATATCAAAGATATGGCTCTTAATAATTTTAACCCTCCTCTTTCTTATCCTCTCACCTCTTTAGCTTTTCACACTTAGGTCCATAAGAATTTGAGTCTTCAGTGGCCAAAAATGGACAACACTTTTAGTTCATACGGGTCTAGGGGATTCACATCCCCTCATTGAATATCACTAGTGGGGGACTTACTCCTCACATTTAATTAGAACCAAGAACGGTCCTGATAATATCATTGAATGGAGTTGTTGTAACTCCTTCTACTATTCCTAATAATGGGATGGGACCTCAACCATCTACCTCATATGGTTTAGGTTCATCCTCTTTTGGAATTCCAACTATAGGGATGTCATATAATTCTATCCAATTTCCCTCATATTTTTCCTAGTCTCAATATGTTCGAGGGGAGTTGTTCCACCCCTTTTCCCTCTTTCCCATTGAGAAGGGGGCATATCCCCGCATCTACACCAACACTTAGAAGTAGAGCCTTTCTGTCATCTTGGTTTCCTAGTGGGAACCAACTTCCTTAAGGTTTTGGTAACTAAATGGGTGGGATATTTCCTTCAATGGGAATTCCATTGGAGAGAAATCCATTTCTAGTTCATGGCATCCAGGAAATAAGTGTTTTCCCATCTACAACAATTCCTTCAGGAAAAAATCCCTTTCTTTATTTCCTGAATATAATGTATGAATGTCTTCCTCTTTATGTTCAAGCATTGTCTACTTCCAACCAACAAACCTACAATCATTATGCACCTAGTTGTGGTTACGCCTAAGAAAACTCTTTTGCGAGTACCAACCATATGGTAGGTCAAAACCATGGAAGTTGGAACTTGAATCTCCTCCATTTTCTTGCAAAGTTGAATATGCCTAACTTTATGAAACTTGCAAATGACCTAGTGTTGCATGATTTCAATTGGACCCCAGTTCCCACTAAAATACCTTTGGATATCCCAAAATTTGAAGCTAACATTGGTGAGGATCCATGTAACCATGTGATTAATTTTTATCTATGGTGTTCCTCCTGTTATCTCCTCAAATAAATTGGTGGATATTTTGCTTTTGAGATGATAGGTTGTGGTCGAAAATTTATTCCTAAATTTTTGTAGGTAGGTTAGGGAGTCTATTTTCTATAAATAAGCTCAAAAAGAACTTTTGATTTGGTTTGGTCAAGCAAAAGTAAGAATCTTAGGTTTTGGTGGTTTAGGTGAGCTTGAAATTTACTCATTAACCACCGAAAGCCTTTGTTCCCAGTAGTTAAGAGGCAAAAGAAAAAGTGTGGTTAACTACCGAAAAGATTTCAACGGGAAAAATGAAAAGCCCGTGCTTTCGCACAAGCCAGTTGTCAATTGGCGCAATGATGGAAATGTAACCATCGAAATCTCATGAAGGTGGTAAGGTATGCACGTTTTGGTTATATCCATTCGAAGATTGAGATCTTGTTGTCCTTTCAACTTCATTTGTCTTTTCAAAATTAAGACTCGACGAAGATACAAAAATTCATGCGTGTTTTCCAACTAACATAAATGATTATTCATGTAGCCTCTCACCATTTCTAGTCATGAGTACACCATCCATTATGACCCCATTAAATCTCTAATTTAATCTCCATTCATTATCAATTTGAATTCGAGAGTTATTGAGATAGTCTTGAGCCCATGATTTCATCAAACAAACGCATATCCAAGGATCATAATCCCGTTTCTCGTGGTGATCGTCGAGCACAGTTAGAGTCCAAAAAATATCTCTCAAGCCAATTGTCATACCAATCAAGCCAGGTCAAGTCATCAGGTAAGTTCAAAACCCATATTGTTTCAATTTAAATGAATATCCCACCGAAACTCAAAATTTTCGGCATGTTTTCAGTCAGTTTGTTGCCTAAACTCGGTTAGTGTTTGAGCTTTGTGATCAGAACTCTGTGTCACCCTGTTCTGCTTGCTTTTCTATGAGTCATACTCTCTGTTATCCTAAATCATAGAGTCTTTGTCTCCCTGACACGAAGTTTTCCTTAATCACAGGTACAATCAACATTTACTAATGCCGAAAGAAGGGCCAATTCTAAGGGATAAATTGGATGGAGTTTGGTACCTTGAGGCTCACCCTGAGTTGGTCGAGTTCTTCAAGCAGACTGGAATGTATACCTATTGTGAAAAACTAGTATATTTTCATCAATAGGTGTCCGAGACTTTTGCTAGCTCGTATGATGGAAGAACAACAATAGTGGGAAAGGAGCAGTTTGTGGTAGATGAGGAAACCATAGATGAGTTCACAAGTCTTCCTAGAATAGGTGATTGTTGGTTCAAATCAACGATACCTTCAAACATTGAATTTAGGTCCTACCTATAGCCTCTGCACAAAGATATTACATGGAAAAAAGACATACCAATGTCTTATCTGGAACCTAAATGGAAATCTCTCCTGAAGGCTATATTTGTCTATATCACTTGTGAAGGTAGATACAATAGAGTCATGTTCTACCACTTCAAGATTTTAAATCATTTCACAGGGAGATATCCTATCAATTTACCATTTTACTTGCACAAATCCCTCACGAAAATGTCTAAAAAGGTCAAGGAAAAGCCCACTAAGGTGGCAAGTAGATTGTCTCCTCAAGGACTCATTACTCTCATTTTCAAAGAGTCATTGAAGAAAAGGCAGGTAGATTGGAACTATTTCCTCTTCTGGAATGAATTCCAGACTAATTGGTAACAACAGGACAAGGGTAAAAAGGCTTCCACTAAGAATAATATTACTCCTAAAAGAAGTCATAGAAAACAAAAGGGTATCTCACCACCAAGAGATCCGATAGAATCATCCTCTGTTAAAAAGAAAAGAATCAAAAGAAAGTTACAGTTTGAGGGTGAGAATTCCAAGGACCCTGCTGCAAGAAGTAACCCTTTAAACCTACCCTATAGTGATTTAGAGCCAGAACAAGAGTTAGCAAAGACATAGGGTAATGTATAGGATGAACAAGTTGTAGACGATTGTTCCAAATTACCTTCACCAACTTGTTATAAAAACAGGACCGCGGAGCAATAAAATAAAATAAATGCGGAAACAAAACACAGAAGATACACAAGACAAGAGATACACAGATTTACATGGTTCACCCAGTGTGGGATACATCCACCAGAGAAATTGCCAGGTCCTTTCTTTATTATTATCCATCAAAATGAAGGGATACAACCTACACCAAAACCCGTTGTAACTTCCTCTTCTTTCTCTCACAGTCTCCTCTCTCAGAATACAATACTCACCAACATACATATCTGCAATACATTTCCCTCATAAAAAAGGGTTGCCTTCTAGGGAAAAAAAACCTAACATAATCTCTATCGTTAGATCTATGACCTTATAATGAACGATCCAGATTCTCCTTCCCTTTGACCTCATACCCTTGTGGATGCTGCATATAAATCTCTTCCTCCAAATCCCCATGAAGAAAAGTTGTTTTTACATCTTACTGTTCAATATGAAAATCTTCTACTTCCACAAGACTTAAAATAGTCTTAATTGAAGTCATTTTAACAACAAGAGAAAATATTTCATCAAAATCTATACCTTTCTTTTGTCGAAACCCCTTTACAACAAGTCTAGCCTTGTACCTCTTTTCTCCTCCATGTTCTTCCTTCAACTTGTAAACCCATTTATTCTGCAATGCTCTTTTTCTTGTAGGCAATTGAACCAAGTCCCAAGTCAGGTTATTTGTCAAGGAATCCATTTCCTCTTTCATGCCTTGCTCCCACTTCTTTTTGGTGTCTACTTGCATTGCCTCTTCATAACATTTTGGTTCACCAAAATCAGTCAACAATAAATAATATAATGAAGGAGAGTATCATTCAGGGGTTATACTTAACCTGGTAGATATTCTAACAACACTTGCAGGTGTTTGAGGTACCTGCTGCTCCTGTTGTTATACATTTTGATTTTCAGGTCCCTTTGGAATTTATTTTTTAGTGATCTCATCAAGCACTGTGTATTCTTGTTTTTCTGTTTCCTGTTTCTTTCCCTGCAACTGATCTTTGTACATGACCTTTTCATTGAATATGACATCTCTACTCCTAATGATTTTTTTATTTTCATAATCCCATAAGGGATAACCAAAATCATTAACACCATATCCAATAAAGGTACACTTCTTGGATTTTGCCTCAAACTTTGTTCTATTTTTTTTATCAATATGGACAAATGCTTCACAACCGAAAGTTTTCAAAAAAGAATAGTTTACCTTTTTTCCTGTCCATTACTCCTCTGGAATTCTACCATCCAAAGAGATTGAAGGTCCTCTATTTATTAAGTAAACAAAAATATCTACAACATCTGCCCAAAACTGTAAGGGAAAACCAGCATGCAATCTCATACTCCTTGCACACTCCATGATTGTCCTATTCATCCTTTCTGACACACCATTTTCTTGTGGTGTTCGTGGAACTGTATTCTCTCTACGAATCCCATGGTATGAACAGTAATAATCAAACTCCTTTTTGCATTATTTACCTCCATTATATGATCTGAGACACTTCAAACTTTTTCCTGTCTCATTCTCAACTAAAGCTTTCCATTTCTTA
>ML793492.1:359291-405570 GCA_009831015.1 Picea engelmannii | reverse complement strand
GACTTAAAACTCCTAAGTCAAAGTGAAATTAGAATCATAAAGTAAAGTATGAGGGTAAAAGTCTTCCCCCTTTGTGCTTAGAGACTCATAAGCACATGGGGACCACTTTCCAAGGTATCCAAATCTCAACAGACCACGAATCCAGTCACTTGAGTTGGTCTATTCTTATGAACTAACTTTCCTGTGATCAGCTAACAAGAAAGGAACACTGCACCACTCTGGATAGAGGCTACCTTGTATCCCCACGTTCCCTTCTCGACATCGCCATAGGTTTCCTTAATTCTCTACGCTAATGCTCGGTTAGAGGTATTGACAAGGTATAACTCCTATGGGTCAAGGCCTTGCATGCTAAGCCCTATGATCCGATTGATCAAGGATAGATCCACCTCCTGGTGTCTTCCAAAGTGAGGGATCTTCATAACATTTAGCAATGTAGACTATGCGAGGTTCTGGGTCCAAGATTGTGGGACAATCTTTGAGTTCTTTCCCATCATCTTCATTAGATACTTTTGTGGGGAAATCATACTGTAGACTTTCCTGTCACCGAGGTTGAAGTCACTAAACTTCAATGCTGTGAGCTTGTCTTGATCGACTTGAACTATGCACACCCCTTTCGGAAGGTACACATTGTTTAAACTATACTGAAAGACTCTGGGTACACTATCATGGTTAATTCCACCACTCAGAGGTGGTATGTAAGTCGGCATAATGCATGGAATAAACTTAGCGTTCGTAATGTCATCTCGGTGCTTTGTTCTTGTCTCTGTCGTGGTTCGGGAAGGTCTTACTATGTGAGTAGTTGAGGGAAAATCTTGGACTCTTCCTGTTGATGATGCTTGCACACCTGCAAACATCCTTCTTTCTGACATGACTCTCTCAGTCATTAAGTCAACCAGAACTTCTTTGACTTCTTTCTCTACTATGTTGAGCTCGCCCGACATACAAGCTCGGGGTTGATTAAATCAGGTGAACTGGATTCAGAAACTGCAGTGGAGGGTATGGGAACAAGGCAATGATCATAGTGCAAAATAATCTCAGGCTGTGGGCTCAAGTTCTTAGTTAGCAAAAGGTATTCGCGGTGCGTGGTGCGGCAGACTAAGTAAGAAAGTTAGCAATGGTCTCCTTGCAACTTGTATGAGGTTCCATTAACTCATGTTTTGTCCATTACGGTGCGGTCTGATGGTCTAGTGGTGAACCATCAATGCTTTTCAACTTGGTCGGAGAGGCATTCGAATGGTTATATCAGCTTCCAACGACTATATTGCTTCACCTCGGTGAAGTGGCTTATGTTGCTGGTATGATATCTCGGCGAAGTTCAATTTATACAAGTTTCCCATTCTGTGAGGTTCCCTCTGAAGTATTTTGCAGTCTGTCAATCTTAGCTCTCCTTTTACTTACTTTCCTAGACTTTTTTCTAGTGAGCTTTGTCTCAGGGATTCTCTTCCCATTTTTATTCTTATTTTCCTTGAACATAGGTAATTCACGCTACTGAGATTCTCTCCTAAGATCTAAGGGTAATTGTTGTAGGAAAATCTCCCTGCGGACAGGTAGATTGCCTCTAAGAGCTTGACCCTAACTCTAGACAGAAAATGCTTAACATGGACACTGACTTGCTTTCAAATCCATCTAAACTAACACATGAGAAGGAAGGATGACAAAAGTACCTTTTATCGATGTTTGTCCCTGCACGCTCCGAGTTGCGCTCCAATCCTTTGCTCCTCGCTGATTTCTGTGGACAAAGCAAGATACAACCACTTCCTACTCTATTGATATTAGCTTGAAAACGGATCTATCAATAAATGATAAGTTCATGTGACATTAGACACAAACTATAAAGAAACAGGCCAAGCGTGTCATATTGATGAGAAAAACAACATCAGTACTTACAATCGTAGATGCGAATGCGACAGCTTCGTCAAGTCCTCTTCGTCTAACCCTTGCTCGAAATATCCACAACCTAGTTGACAACAACTTCACTGATCACTTCTCCTTTGGCTGACTGTGTGTCTCCTATGAGATCATAGGTTTCATGCTAGCAATTCTTCCTCCATCAGCTATTTTCCAACACCACTTATGAGATCATAAGTCTGGTGTGATTCTCCTTTTCCCATCTTCTTTTCACCATTATAAATCTTGCTTATATAGCCTTGGAGAGGATTTAACCACTTGAGATATCCTTGGGGAAGTTGAGGATTTTCCTCCTTCAGTTGAGAATCTTCCCTAGGATCATGGCTGGACTAAGGATTCGAATCCAACTGCCTTCCCAGAATGAAAAGATGCTTCCCCCATTCATCTCAACAGCTTAACAACCGCCCAGAATAGGTAGCGCTCCCTCAAAAGGGCCAGCAGAGCGTTGTAGCGCTCCCTAGTAAGCTTTAGGGGGCGCCAGCGCACTCAAAATATATAGCGCTCCCTTAAAAGGGCCATGGGAGCGTTATAACGCTCCTTGATAGTGTAAGGGGGAGCGTCGGTGCTTCGAGATAGTGTAAGGGGGAGCACTCCTCTCCAAAAACTCAGTTTTTGAGGTGCTTTCAGATGGCAAAAGGTTTGCAAGCCTGTTGACTCATTTCTCCTCTTCCAAATCAAATGTGTGAGGTGTTTCAAGTGTCCTTCTCATGTCGTTATAGACATGACATAGGCGTCATGGAAACATCCTTTCTTTGACACTTTAAGACACTTGTGAGCAACATGTGACACTTGCGACCTTGTGAGCAAAATGCGACACTTGAAACCTTTGTAATGACGACACTTGCGACACTATCAAAGTGAGTAATTTTGATGTGTAACAGATTGCCCCCCAAAGTAGGAAGTTAGAAGATGCGAACTGATAACTGAAATACTTTGTAGACTCTCAAGCAAGGGTATAGACTCGGAGAACCTGACGGAAGCTGCACACAAACATCCAACAAGAATCATGACATATTTCAAAACGCAAGGCAGGCATACCTATGCTTGGGTGATCAAGACTTGCAAGATATGGCCGCCATAAAATACACTGCAGATCCATAATTGTATTAATAAAAGGTATAGCCACCGAAAATACATTGTGTATCTATACTCTGATGACATGAATTGATTGTAGCCACGAAGAATACACAGCGGATCTACGAGATGACAAGACATAGCCACGACCAATACAAAGTGGATCTATGTAACAGTATATGTGTCATTGTTCAAGAAAAACGCCTTCACAACCTGGGCAAAGCATATCTCAAAATGGTTACTCAACCCAGGGTCTTCTTACCAATCCTGACGTGGTACGATTCTACCCATGTGAATAGATGTCTCGATGTCGAACATGGCAGAAACCACTTGATTACCGGTCAATGGTGTGAACCATTAACAAGTGCGAGGGACATCACCATTAATGTCAATGATTCCCAAGGTACCCTAGTACATTCCATTGAATGTGAATAGATGAGCTGAGGTCAAACATCCGTAGAATCATTCGATCAGGGGTCAATGATGTAAACCCACTGTCAAATGTGAGGAGGCCTGCCATTGAGGCATGCAGGTCCCAAAGTACTAACTGGTTTCTAAGCCTAATTCTCGGATAATGTATTGGAGTCGAAAGGAATAGACTCGTCGAGGGAGGGCCTTGATGTATCCCCCATCAATGACACGAAACGGATATGGAAATGTAATTGGCAGATCAAATGAACATGGACTGATACAGGTTTTGAGACAAGATACTTGGGATGGATGACTCTCAAGGCAGATACTTCCCTTGAACATTGAGGCACAATAGAAAAACATGACATGGACCAAAACTATGCAATGGATACTGTGACTTGCGTCGAGTGACCCAAAGGAGTGAAAGGAACTCAGAGGATTGCCTCAGTGCAGAGGTTCAGCGGATTATGATATGTGCAAAGTGACAAAGTGTCGTGTTCAAGGGTGACTCTAAGAAGTGCTGGATGATGTTCTCAAGAGACTGCTTGGCTTGCTCCTTTCAATTTTTCCCCCATCCAGATAGATGAGTACCTCTTTTTGATTTAATGAGCTTGAGGAGGATAACACATGCTCAATATAACTCACCTTTGGTAAGTCACTCTTCCTTTGTTTAACGAACCGGAAGAAGTAAGGGTTCGTTCCCATATGGGTATGTCGATGTGTGCTTTAACGAGTCCAAGGAAAGAAAACTCGAAGTTTTTTTGGGATTATAGAGTTTGGAAAAACACTTAAAAGAGAACTCTCTCAATTCCTTTTTCGTACAGTAGTCCAACGAGACCGAAAAAGGGTTAAATTATCGCTTGAAAGACGCCCTTTCTGACCTTTTAACGAGTGTGAAAGGAAGCGAGATCACTCGACAATCTTTTCATATTTAGAGAGTCTGAAAAGGGTTTAAAGGAGACTCCAGGGGGGTTCCTTTTTCGTGTGGTATCCATACAGGTCTGAAAAAGAGATAAAAGTTTACCCGATTGCATTCTCATGTATTTACGAGTACAAGAAAGAACAAAGACTAAGCTCGGTATGCCCCCAGCTTGAAAGTTGGTGACTTGACTCCAGAATGATCATCAAAGGATGGAGACATGCCCCCCAAGCTTCAATTCATTCACCGACTTTGAGGTTGTCACCAATTTCTATGCTAGATGGAGAAAAAGGATAAAGGTGGATGACATGAAGGTTCAAAACAAGACCTAATGAAAGACTTGACTCGACATCTACGAGATCTAGCGAAAGACTCAACTTGAAGGGAGATGTGATTGTTTCATTTTTTAACGAGCTTGACACAGGAAAAGAACTATGCTCAAGGTTCTGGGTTCGATCCCCAGATTGTTGTTTCATTTTTTAATGAACTTTCTATAGAGAAGAAAACTATGCTCAAGACCTCTATTTCATTTTTTAACGAGCTTTCCACAGAGAAGAGAAACTATGCTCATTATGCCCCCAGCATGAAAGCTAGTGGCCTCTGTTTCATTTTTTAACGAGCTCGCCACAGAGAAGAGAAACTATGATCGTTATTCTTCTTGATCATGGCTTCCAAGAGGATGACGCTCTGGAAGGATACCATGTCAAGGGACTAAACTCGGTCATGGATTCCAAGATATCTTTGTCGGATGGAAGAGAATCACTCAGGAAGGAACACATGTCGAGGGTCACGACAGGGGTAAGGAGATCAGGCTCTAATAACCCTATCGAAGATATCACCATGTCAACTACCGGATCCAAATCATCGGAAGTTGAGGTCATGGGAGACAACACCACATAATTGACATGCGGTGAGGGTGATACTGTCTGCATATAGGAACCACTTAGGGAGGTAACCCAGTCGGGGCCGATGAATGAAAGTTGATCAATAGTCACAATTCTTCCATTGTGAGGGAAAGATATCACACGGAAAAGAGTGGATACAATAGCTTTCATGGCATCGACATAATCCCTCCCAAGGAGTAAAGAAAAATCCAAGGGGTCTCGGACTACCATGACATCGATAAAGACATTTTTCCCTCCCAAAGTTACAGGAAATTGAGGAAGGATCCCTAAAGGTTGACTAGTTCTTCTATTAAAAGCTAATAGATTCTATGTAACCGGTGCAATTTGTGGACAACCCAAAGCGTACCAAGCAACAAAAGACAAAATACTAACGGACGCACCTTCATCTATCAACGTTTGATGAACGTCCTGACCACGAACCTGTACTGTAATCTGGAAAGGAATGTGGGAGGGAAGACGAGGTCCAATTAGCGCACCCCAATCAAAAAGGATGGATTGAATACTTGGAGGGGGTTCCACAGGAGGAGGAGGAATGCCCCCAGGCATGGTAGAGTTTGTATTAACGAGAAAAACATGGGCAGTATCAGGTTTACTCTCTAGAAGGATGGTAGGATCTATTGATGATTGGATCGGATCAACCAATGGTGGACTTGGATAGACGACTTTAGAACTCTTCAGAGGAAGAGTGGGACTGACCGAGGAAGGGACTAGATTAGTCACTTTAGCATTCCTCAATGGAGGAATGGGATCGACCGATGGTGAAACTGGATCGACCACTTTGGCACTCTTCAGAGGAAGAGTGGGACTGACCGAGGAAGGAACTGGATCAGTCACTTTGACATTCCTCAATGGAGGAATGGGATCGACCGATGGCGAAACTGGATCGACCACTTTGGCACTCTTCAGAGGAAGAGTGGGACTGACCGAGGAAGGGACTGGATCAGTCACTTTGGCACTCGTCAAAGGAGGAGTGGGATCGACCGATGACAGAACCGAATCGACCACTTTGGTGTCACTCTTTTGATGAAGAGTGGGGCTGATCGATGATGAAACTGGATCAGCTACTTGGGTTTATGGTTCAATCGAGGAGGAAACTAGATTGACCACCTGATCAACCGGACTGACTGAGGATGGAACCGGATTGACCAATCCATCAACCAATGATGGGTTGGAGTAAATTTTACGATAACCTTTTGGAAGTTGAAGTTTTTCCAAAAGAGAAGAAGCCTCATCCATGCGAGGACAAAGGTGAGAGTAATAATTACCTTTACATAACATGCAAGGGAACTTGACAGTTTTCTTATTCTTACCAACCTGAACATCACTAGTTGACGGGGTATCATCGACATGACCGACAGAGGCCGATGACGTGGTGGACCACATTTCTAAGACCTTGATAAGACCGGGGCAATCCCTCAGAAAATGGTCACCCTTACAAAGGATGCAAGGGAATTTGGGTTTTGGATTGTTTCTTTTAATCTTGTTGATCTCATCAACACTCCCAGTACTATTAATGGTAACTGGTTTCTTAGAGCCAACATCTGATGTTGTTTATGCCTTGGTCCTTTTCGGGCTCTTCTTCTTCTTCTCTTTCCGTTTCTTCTTCTTCCGATCAACTTGGCTACTTGCTTTAGAGATTTCACTAGGCGAAGAAGGAGAAATGGAAGGAGACTTGATGGGCGAAGAAGGCGAAAATTTGACGTGAGGTTGATGTGTGGGAGGTGTATTGACATCCAAAGTATTAGGTGCAACTGAAACATTGGGAGGATTTGGGATCACCGGAGTGGGGAACAACCAAACTGGTAATCCAATAGTGAGTCCTGGAAGACTCAGTGTGGCAACACATGGAGGACCAAAGTTTCCAAATGAAGGAAAGGTATAAGGTTCCCCAGAAGAAGGGGTTCCTCCATTGGTACTGCCAAGATTCGATTCCATTGACACTAATTCGACCTAAGGTCCACTAAGTAAAAGAAACAACATACGCTAATAGAATCTAAGAATCACAACCAAGCAAACATGACCTTCTTTTGATGACCGTACTAGTTGGTGATGAAATCCAACATCACGTGATCAAGTCCAGAAGGGGCGAGGATAGGGTGGAACAGTTACAATGGCGACCTGCTTAACAGACTTACGCCTTGGTGCAAGCTTCCACGCAGTAATTGTGGATTTACCCTCCAAGGAGCCCGAGTGAGTTTGACCAATGTATTCTCTAGGTACAGTGAGACTTCCTGTCACCATCACCTTGTGTAAGACCCTAAAGATTATGGCCACTAAGGTTACAAATTCGCAGTCAGCCCCTGGGCGGGAACAGTCGGCAGTCCGATCCGAGCGTACGGGCAGGGTATCAAGCCCGAAATCAACTAAAAGGATTCCACGCAGTAATTGTGGATTTACCTCAAAGTGATCCCCATAATACGATCCGACCACCACAATCAGTTAAACCACGGAGTATTAGTCCCCGTAGCTTACCCGAATGCAACCTCGTGCGTAACCCCTGTGTGAGAGGGGGATCCCAGGTAGACTTATACGATAACTGGATTTGACCCTCCCTAACTCAGGATGCTAGTGTTTGTTTTGGAAACTTTGGAGAGTTATGCTCACAACCCTAATCCAAAGTACTAAGCCTAGTCTACTGTTGGTGGAGGATCCTAGAAAAGAAAAAGTTCTATATAACTTTTAATTAGCGTTGATTTTATGTTTGTTCTTTATGCAAAAGAGGTGCATGGAAGTGAAACAAATGGAATTATGACTCAGACCCAAAGAATGCATCAAATATGATAAGCAGTTATTTCTTTTCGATGAACATCTAGCTAAGGGAGAGAGAGAGTTTTTTCACTAACAAGCACAACTACGGAATGCCCTCAAACAATTCTTTTCTCAATCAAATCCTGATGTAATGAAAAAACTTTTTAAATTCCTTCTAATATGCTCAATCAATCATGAATATATCTTTTATTGTTTGTGTATGGATGATAATCAATGCAACACAATGCTCGTCTTTGCTAATTATCTTTTTGGTGTGAATGAAAACCAAACTAGCACAAGTAAAAGTCACACAAACAATACACCCTTTCGTAGCAATCAAAACGAAAAAGCGAAAGAAAAGGAAACAATCAAAGAAAGGAAAAGCAAACTTCACACCCAAAATGAAAAATTTGAAGAACGATGACCTTGACTGAAATTGAGATGAAGAGGTCTGTAGGCCTTTTATGACCTTCACCAGGGTTTTACTCAACTGATGAGGAGAGTAGAACAATGCATGGTTTTCAAACTTCACTCAACATGAAAAACTCAATGAAAATAGTGAAGAAGGATACAAGATCCAATTAACAAGGTGTTTATTCTTCAAAAAGACAGATGTCAAGGCTGAAAAGGAAGAACAATTAACTCACTAGATCACTCAGTAGAAGAGACACAGAGGCAAACCCTAACAGGGAAATTCTGGAAGGTTGTTTTGGCCAAAAAGAGGATGGCGCTCTGTTTCCAAGGGAAAGGAGTGTTATATCTCTATGTACAGAGGTATGGGGGAGCATTGGCGCTCTTTTAACACTAGGACAGGGGCGTCAGGGTCTAAAACTCCAAGAAATGTCAGAAAAAATAAAAAAAATGCAATTCAATCCGACAACTATGCTGAGTAAGATGAGGTAAGGAGCCAATCAGCTCATGAAACTAATCAAAAGAGGAGTGAACCAGGTCTGAAACAATCAAGGGATAGAACAAGGTCAATGAGGAGAAAACCCAAACAAGAAGTTTCGATTTGAATCTATCTCCCCAGCGGAGTCGCCAGTTTCTATTGTAGGGAAATCTCCCTGTGGACAGGTAGATTGCCTCTAAGAGCTTGACCCTAACTCTATATAGAAAATTCTTAACATGGACACTGAATTCCTTTCAAATCCATCTAAACTAACACATGAGAAGGAAGGATGACATAAGTACCTTTTATCGACGTTTGTCCTTGCACGCTCCGAGTTGCGCTCCAATCCTTTTCTCCTCGCTGAATTTTGTGGACAAAGCAAGATACGACCACTTCCTACTCTATTGATATTAGCTTGAAAACGGATCTATCAATAAATGATAAGTTCATGTGACATTAGACACAAACTAGAAAGAAACAAGACAAGCGTGTCATATTGATGAGAAAAACGACAGCAGTACTTACAATCGTAGATGCGAATGCGACAACTTCGTCAAGTCCTCTTTGTCTAACCCTTGCTCGAAAGATCCACAACCTGGTTGACAACAACTTCACTGATCACTTCTCCTTTGGCTAACTGTGTGTCTCCTATGAGATCATAGGTTTCATGCTAGCAATTCTTCCTCCATCAGCTATGTTCCAACACCACTTATGAGATCATAAGTCTGGTGTGATTCTCCTTTTCCCATCTTCTTTTCACCATTAGAAAGCTTGCTTATATAGCCTTGGAGAGGCTTTAACCACTTGAGATATCCTTGGGGAAGTTGAGGATTTGCCTCCTTCAGTTGAGAATATTCGCTAGGATCATGGCTGGACTAGGGATTCGAATCCAACTGCCTTCCAAGAATGAAAAGATGCTTCCCCCATTCATCTCAACAGCTTAACAACTGCCCAGAATAAGTAGCGCTCCCTCAAAAGGGCCATCAGAGCGTTGTAGCACTCCCTAGTAAGATTTAGGGGGCGCCAACACTCTCAAAATCTATAGTGCTCCCTTAAAAGGGCCATGGGAGCGTTATAACGCTCCCTGACAGTGTAAGGGGGAGCGTCGGTGCTCCGAGATAGTGTAAGGGGGAGCGCTCCTCTCCAAAAACTTAGTTTTTGAGGTGCTTTCAGATGGAAAAAGTTTTGCAAGCCTGTTGACTCATTTCTCCTCTTCCAAATCAAATGTGTGAGATGTTTCAAGTGTCCTTCTCAGGTTGTTATAGGAACGACATAGGCGTCATGGTAACATGCTTTCTTTGACACTTTACGACACTTGTGAGCAACATGCGACACTTGCGACCTTGTGAGAAAAATGCGACACTTGCAACCTTTGTAATGACGACACTTGCGACACTATCAAAGTGAGTAATTTTTATGTGTAACAGTAATAATTCTTCTTTTTCTGGGACATGTTCTTCGGTCTTTTGTGAGCCTTTTGACATTCTTTCATATTCGACATCTGGGCCTCTAACGATAAGTGGCTTTGATTTCTTCTCCTGTTCTTCAATCAATTGTGCAATCCTTCTGGTCATGGAATCTGTTAACTCTTGTCTCTTTTGTTCTAAAACTTTTTCTTCTTCTTTCTTTCTGGCTTGATCTCTCTTAATCCAAGGCTTTCCAAGTAACATAGTAAATGATGTGTTTTCCTCAATAAACTTGATAATCTCAAAATCTTCTTCTGTCAAAGTTCCATTAGCATTCATAGATATCTGGGTGAGATTTCCACATAGGGTCACCAACTTTCCTCTAAAGAGTCTTATTCCTCTTAGTGAAGGGATCATAGTAGGTCTTCCTATAGCTTCCCAAGTTCTCTCTGGCGTGATGTTCACTAGTGTTTCTTCATCAAGAACACAATCAATGTCAAAATATCCTATTCTTACTTTGATGCATTCTTTTTCTTTAAAGATCTTTGATAACCTAAAATGTCGGTGGTCATTCAGAGTCTCTTTCATCTGTAGTAATACTTTCTTGGATTATTTCTAATATTCAGCTATTTCTAGAGATATCTTAGGGTTTTGTTCATTCAGATTCATTCTGTCAATCTTAGCAATCATTCTAGGGAAATCCAACACTTCATGGTCCAAAGATTTTCAACAGAGACAACTAGGTCTTCCACCCGGGCATTCCTTAGCTAGATGGTCTGGTTTTTTGCAACTGTAACATAGGGTTAATCCTCTCTTTCTTTTAAATGATCCCCAACCTCTTATGTACTGTGCACTAGGATCATGGTAGCTAGCTTGCAAAAAATTCTTTCTAGGATCCTGCATCCAATGGTTACTCCAAACATTCTTTCTATGCATAGGTATAACATATTTATCATCATTCTTACCAGATATATTCATATCAAACCTTATTTCATCTAACAATGCCCTAGTTTTCAAGCTATCACAGACTCTATCAAGCATACCTAGATCTATGTTTTAGAAACAAATTTTTTCACTTATCTTACTTTTACAGAGCATAAAGCTTCCAATTCTAAAAACTTTTAGTTGTTCTTAGCTCTATCAGAGCACAAAGCATTCAGATCTAACTTCTTTTCTTCAAATTTGTCCTTCCTTCTTTAGCACAGAGCTTCCAAATTTTTAGGATGAATCCTTGCTCAAAGCTTCTTCTTTCTCAGTTCTCAATAATCACAGTTTTAGGTCCTGACAATGGAACGATTTTTTGGCACAGGGGAAAACCCAAGGTTCAATGCTACAACAATGCACCAACAAAACCCTAACTACCAATCCTTTTGGAAACACCTATGAAGCAGATGAAGTCTCACCCAAGGTAGAGGTAGGGGTGGTTGGAGTACTCAGATGTCTGCAACCTTAGCTGGGACACAGATCTGTGATTTTAACACTTAACAAAGAACTTAGCAGTTGATCTTCATCAATATTTAGTTCTTAGTAACAACGCAGATGTACCCTAATTATAGAGTATCACAATATGAAACCAGATCCATCATCTAATAACACTTAACATAAAAGGAACATATTAGATCTAGCAAATTCAAACACTAATCACATCCATATAGGTAAGATATAGCTTTCATTCCCATGATTAGGCACAAATAAACATCAAATCTATATAAAATTCATCACATAGAAACACATCAATACATCACACAAAGAAGAGAAACACAACATGTACATGGTTCACCCCCACCCTGGGGATATGTCCACCAACTCTTCTTCTTTATTAATGTCTTCAATCAGTTACAACACACAGTCACCAAAAACCATTCTGCACACAGGACAAAAGATCTACACAACTCGCTAGATCCTTCTTCCTTGTGTTGTAGCACAAAGCCTTCTATAATATCTATAATAACGTGCACTTAGATTTGTAACCCTTCTACAGTTATGCACATATCACTACTAGCACTTAGCTTACATCACATAGATAGGCTACCGTCCTCTTACTTACTTCGCCTAGACATCTATTTATACATACAAAAGTGGGCCCAAGTGTGGGTGAAACCACGGGTTGACATCCCTTTCCCATTACATTGTCCCAAAACCCAAAAAGGGGCTCGAAAGTGGGTCAAGATTCCATGATCTCTGCTTCATCTTCCGCTCGTTCTTCGACAAGCTGTCGAAGTCCCAAAAATGATCAAATATGACCAAGTGTTCCTCAAAACTTAGCCAAGGGCCAACATAGATTCTTGGTCATGTTGACCTATTTTGGACTTCGACAGCTTGTCGAAGAAGGAGCGCAAGATGAAGTAGAGATCACGGATCTTGGGCCCTTTTTTGGGTCCTTTTTGGGTTTTTTGGATTATGTAACGGGCATGGGATGTCGGCCCATGGTTTTATGCATGTTTAGGCCTATTTTGTAATATATATATAGATTTTTAGGCAATATAGAGAAGGACAAATGGCTAAGTTCTAGGATCTGTGTGATTGAAGGATTGTAAGAGCTTTGTACATACAGTGTGAGACTTGCAGAGATGAGTGCAAGTCATTGTAAGAGGTTGTAGAAGGTTGTGTGCTTAGATCTATCGGGGAAGGAGGATCTAGCGAGATGCGTAGATCTCCTGTCCTAGGCGAAGTAGGGTTTTTGAGGCTTTGTTCTAGATAATAAATAAGAAGAGTTGGTGGACGTAGCCCCAGGATGGGGGTGACCTACGTAAACACTGTGTTGTTTCACTTTGTGCTTGTATTGATGTGTTTATAACTTATTTTGCTAAGTGATTTGATAGAGATAGATAAATTTTCTTATGCTTTGTGCTAATGATGTGTAATAATGTTATATATGATCTATACGAGAGTGCTTAGTGCTTGATCTACTGGATATGACATGCCTATTTTGATAATGTACTTAAATACATCAGATCTGAGTGAATGATGCGATGCTCTATTCTATATACACAATAGTTATTGGTTGAATATTGATGAACTATTGATGCTAAGTGATCTTTTAAGTAATATAATCATAGATCTGTGTCCCAGCTAAGGTTACAGACACTTGAGTCCTACAACCACCCCTGACTCTACCTCGGATGAGACTTCATCTGCTTTGTAGGTGTTGCTAAAAGGGTTGGTAGTTAGGGTTGTTTTGGTGAATTGTTGTAGCGTTGAACCCTGGGTCTTCCCTTGTGCCAACAAATGGTTTTGTTTCCATACACGTAACTATGATTGTTGGGAACTGAGAAAGAAGAAGATTTGTGGAAAAATCCTACCTAAAATTGTGAAAGATCTGTGTGTAGATATATTGCTCTGGTGCGCAGTACTCTACATAGTCTGACAAGATCTATGATAAGGAAAAAAAGTCTGATCTGAAGAAAAGAGGTAAGATCTATAAGCTTTGTGCTCTTATAAAGCTAAGAATAGTAGAAAATTTCTAGATCTGAAAGCTTTTCGCTCTGTAAGATAAGTGAATTTTTTTTTTCTAGAGTATGGATCTAGGTATGTTTGATAGATTTTGTCCTAGCTTGAAAAAGAGGGCACTAGTAGATGAAAGAAGGTTTGATATGAGCAGATCCGATAAGAATAGTGAAAGATATGTCATACCTATGCATAGAAAGAATGTTTGGACTAACAAATGGATGCAGGACCCTAGAAAGAATTTGTTGCAGGTTATCTCCTATGATCCTAGTGCGCAATACATGAGAAGTTGGGGATCATTTAAAATAAAAAAGGGATTAACCCTCTATTACAATTGCAAAAGATTGGGACATCTGGCTAAGGAATTCCCTGGGAGAAGACATGTTTGTCTTTGTTGCAAAGCTATGGATCATGAAGTATTGGATTTCCCTAGAATGATTGCTAAGCTTGAAAGAATGAATCTGAATCAAGAAAACCCTAAGGCAGATCCAGACACTATGACAGAACCCCAAAAAGAATCAAAGAAAGGATTTCTACAGATAAATGAAACTCTGAATGACCACCGACAGGTTATATTATCAGAGATCTTTAAAGAAAAAGAATGCATCAAAGCAAGAATAGGAGACTTCGACAATGACTGTGTTCTATATGAGGAAGCACATGTGAATATCATGACAGTGAGAACTTGGGAAGCTCTAGGGAGGCCTGCTATGACTCCATCATTAGGAGGAATAAGATTATTTAGAGGAAAACTGGTAAACCTGTGTGGAAAGTTCACTCAGATATCTATGAATTCCAACGAAACTTTGACAAAAGAAGATTTTGAGATTATTAAATTTATTGAGGACAATGCCCCATTTACCATGTTACTAGGAAAACCTTGGATTGATAGAGATAAAGGTAGATGAAAGGAAGAAGAATAATTTTTGTAGCAGAAGAAACAAGAGTTAAAAGATTTCGTGACTAGAAGGATCACACACTTGATTGAAGAACAAGAGAACAAACCAAAGTTATTTAACACTAGAGGCCCAGATGTCGAAGCTGCAAGAAAATTAGAGGACTCACAGAAGAATCAAGTACCTACCCCAGATAAACAAGAGGTATTACCCTTGAATCCTAGGAAATAATATCAACATCGCAGTGACTATGTCAAAAGAAGATAAGAATCAGAATGGAAAAAGGAATACCGAGATGAATCTCACTGGAAAGAAGGCTAGGAAGCTAAGTAAGAAGAGGGCTAAGATTGAGAAGTTACAGAAGGTTCTAGAGGGAAATTTACAGAAAGAAAATTTGCAGAATTGGAGCTTTGCTAGGATATCAGAACAACGATAGATGTCACTTCTCCATGGCGAAGAAATATAGTTGTTGGGAACATTATAACCATTCGACTGATGCTCTGAATGGGTAGGAAGACATTTATGGTGATATAGCTCGACACCAGACCATTGGACCATGCCGTAATGAATAGAACAAGAGTTAATGAGGCTTCATACTTGTTACAAGCGAATCGTTTCCAAGTTACCTATTTATCTTGTTGCACCATGCACCGAGAACACTTTTGATAACCAAGAGTTTCATCCTGCAGACTAAGTGAATTGAATATAGTGATCATTGTGCTCTTGTTGTTTATTATACTGCATTGTCTAAGTTAATTTGACCCCAATCTAATTAATCCCAAGTGCATATGTCCGACGAGCTCAAAGCAGTCAAAGAATCAGTGACATAAGTACTCCTTGACTTGATGATTGAAAGACTCATGTCGGAGAGAGGATTGTCTAGAAGTGTACAAGCATCATCGATGAGAGGACTGTGGACCTCTCCATCCACTTCTCAAGCCAGACCATCCCAACCAGTAGATGAAAACATAACCAAGCACATGGATGATCTCACGAATGCTAAACTAATCCCGAACATATTACCTGCCTATCTACCACCTCTAAGCAGTGCAATAAATCGAGACAGTGTGCCCAAAGACTTTGAATACGCCTTGATCACTGCATACCTCCAGAAACGGATACGCGCAGTTCACACAAACCAAGAAAAGTTTGCAGCGTTGAAGTTTAGCGACTTCAACCTCGCCAAAAGGAAGGTCTATAACATGCTTGCCCCACATAAGTACCTGACCAGAACAAAGGGAAAGAATTCAAAGATAATTCCCCAGTCATGGACTATGAACCTCACACAGTCCACACTGATCAACATCATGAATATTCCTCACTTCGGAAGACAGTAAGAGGTGAATGCATGTGTCAAACTGTTGTTGTCCTGTTACCATGGTGGATACTTGTGGTTAAATTGTCATATAACAGTTGATCCAACATTGATCAATCAGATCAAATGGCTGAGAATGCAAGGCCCTAACCCATAGGATTTCTATCCCAGAAAAACCATGGATCACACTCTAGCTCAAAGGATAAAGTAAACCTATGACGATTTCAAGAAGGGCACGCGAGGCTACAATGTAGCTTCTATCCAGAGCATTGCAGTGCACCTCATCAGTCAATTGATCACAGGAAAGTTAGTTTGCAAGAACTGACCCACCCAAGTGACTAGTTTTGTACTCGACCTCGTAGGGAAGTGCGCGGAGGGCCTACAAATGAAGTGGGTGAAGTACATGGCGAACCAATTGGAACTTGACTACAGATAAGCCTAGGATCAAGGGTACGAATTTCATTTCAGCTGGATATTGATCGTGATCTCTTTCATTACCTGGGAGATGCAGGAAGGTGTGACCTTCCCAGACATCAAGTCCTTTGAACCTCTGGCCACAAAGGTCAGTACACTGTGGTATTCCAGTGACATGAATACGAAATGGAAGTCAAATGTTGTGTTCCATACATACTACAATCAGCTGAAGACAACCATCCAGTCGGAGCCTCGTATGACCCCGAATACTTTACATGGGTTCCAACCTTTGATGAAATTCAATGTTGATCAACATTTTATTTATATTACATCGTGCACCGATGAACATAAGAAACAATTGCAGTCATACTACAAGGTAACAGAAGAGTCCTTAGAGGAGATTACTAAGGAATTTTCCATTGACCTCCTCATTCCAGCTGACCCTACGGAGATATTCGACATCGACAGCCCAGAAGCTGCGCAGGATACACCCAGACCTATAAATACAAAGAAGATTGACGAAGTACAAGATTTAAGCAGTGCCTCGATGAAGACTACTTCCATGTCACTAGTGCAAGGGGTGATGGCGAAGAGATATATGGCACAGAGGCTGAAAAAAGGAGAGGTGAAGTAACATTGCCTAGAGAGTAGGAGGACCCCTTGAAGAAAAGGAAGGTTTCCCCCCCGAAGCCTTCCTCCCTGAAGAAATTGAAATAAACCATGACCAAATTGTAGACTATCCTCACCCCAAATGACTTCAATTTCATCGTAGCAGCCCTAAATGATGCTTCACTGGAGATAGAAGAGAAGCAAGAGGCTAAGTAGGAGGACATGTACAATCGAATTGAGGATGAACTTCAAGGGGTGCAACAGACACTACAGTCCATCCACACAGTTTCCACTGTGCCTCTGCCACTAGGAACACCAGAACTGGGAGATGCACCAACTCAACTCCACTGAATTACTGATACAGTATAATCTCTCCTTCGACGAGCAAAGGAAGAAATAGTGCAAGCCACCCATGATTTATCAAAATTACATGGAGTCCTTCTAGAGCAACGAAGTACTGCATAACAGGAAAATCTTTCTCTCCAACCGAAGTGGGATGAAGAAAAAGAACGGCTACAACAAAGCAAGGAATAATTTCTCGAAGAGCAATTTGAAGTAAAGGAAATGGTCAATAGAGAACTTCGCTCTGTGACAGTCTTATAATTAAAGACCGAAGAGCGAGTTCCATAGAAGGTGGAACAACTTGAAGAAGTGATCTAGCAGCTACAACAATGCATCACATATTTGGAACTACGCACTGTGCCTGAAACCCCACAAGACGTAAGGGACCTAAGAGAAGCAATTGCCCACAACATAGTTGATAGACTAGAAGCTCTTTCCCTGGAATGCAAGTAGCTAAGTAACCGTAATTCCCAAAAATATGAGAACCTCACCGAGGATCCAGAGTTATAGGCATTGGAGTCGCAACTCCAGGAAGTGAAGAAACACACAGACACACTATAAGCACAGTTGAAGGCCCTGTCGGCCATAGAAAGAATGAAGTGGTCTCAAGAGAAACACACCACCAAACAACAGATCCATATGATTCAAATAAAAGTTATAGAAGTAACTCAACAAATCCAACCAGTACAAGATAAGGTGTGCCAACTATTCACAGAGGTTGAAAGCTGAGGAGAAAAGATAGAATATGTTGTCACCATAGCAGAACAATGCCTAGAAGGGCCAGTGAACAACGCATTGATCCAGGATTTCACCGAGCAAGAGGTCGTAGCACAACATCAAGTCGAAGTAGCTCGAGCCAAGCTCAAGGAATTTGAGGAAGAACTAGTTAGACCATAGTGACTCGGGACGAGTCACAGGTGAGTATTGGGGGCCTGTTCTCCCTTGACCAATTTTTGAGAGAATATTGGTCATTTTGGCCTATTTTGGACTTCGACAGCCTGTCAAAGAAGGATTGCAAGACGAAGCAGAGATCATGGATCTCAATCCCTTTTTTGGGTCCTTTTTGGGTTTTGGGTATTATGTAACGGGCATGGGATGTGGCCCATGGGTTTACCCATGTTTAGGCCTATTTTGTAATATGTGTGTGTGTGTGTGTGTGTGTGTGTGTCTAGGAAATATAGAGAAGGAATAATGGCTAAGTGATAGGATCTATGTGATTGAAGGATTGTAAGAACTCTATGCATACGGTTTGAGACTTGCAGAGTTGACTACAAGTCATTGTAAGAGGTTGTAGAAGGTTGTGTGCTTAGATCTACCGAGCAAGGGGGATCTAGCGAGATGCACAGATCTCTTGTCCTAGGCGAAGTAGGGTTTTTGAGGCTCTGTGCTTGTAACTAATTACTTGAAGACAATAAAGAAGAAGAGTTGGTGGACATAGCCCTAGGGTGGGGGTGAACCATGTAAACACTGTGTTGTTCTGCTTTGTTCTTGTCTTGATGTGTTTATAACTTCTTTTGCTAAGTGCTTTGATAGAGATAGATAAATTTTCTTATGCTTTGTGCTAATGATGTGTAATATTGTTATATCTGATCTATACGAGAGTGCTTAGTGCTTGATCTACTGTATATGGCCTTCCTGTTTTGATAAAGTACTTAAATACATCAGATCTAAGTGAATGATGCGATGCTTTGTTCTATCTGCGTAGTAGTTATTGGTTGAATATCGATGAGTTGTTGATGCTAAGTGTTGTTTTAAGTAATATAATCACAGATCTGTGTCC
The DNA here is from genome assembly GCA_009831015.1 of Picea engelmannii. Taxonomy (NCBI): domain Eukaryota; kingdom Viridiplantae; phylum Streptophyta; class Pinopsida; order Pinales; family Pinaceae; genus Picea; species Picea engelmannii. The sequence goes on along the minus strand of ML793492.1, from coordinate 386,507 downwards.
CAGCTAAGGTTGCAGATACTTGAGTCCTATAACCACCCCTCCCTCTACCTCAGGTGAGAATTCATCTTTTTCGCAGGTGTTGTCGAAAGGGCCGATAGTTAGGGTTTTATTGGTGCGTTGTTGTAGCGTTGAACCCTAGGTCTTCCCTTGTGCCAACAAAATTCAAGTGTTATTTCAATGTAGCATTATCATCCAATATGTAACGTCCCCAACCACCAACCGGTCAAGAAATGCCAGTACTTGAAGACTTCACTTAGCTCTGATACCATTTTGTGGTATCCCCGGAACAGACACACACACACACAGATATATATATATATGTAATGCATTTATAATGAATTTAAAACAAATAACACAGAATTACTGCTACCATACAGACTCCTGTGGAATTGACAATGATTCATACATGCAAAGGAACACATGATAACATTTCAATAATCATAGACATGCATAACATACAACATATCTTCTAATACATAGATCCACGCAGAAAATAACAATAATCCCATACATACAACATATACAGGCTATACTCATTAATCTAAACATAAACAATACACAACATGTAATGAACATAGAAGTGGTACTTATACTTTTATGGAGGGCCATCAATTGCATGCACACCTTCCACTGACCTCCCATCCTTAGACCACACTGCTCATCACTCTCAACAGTGGGTCACCCCCAATCTAGGACTAAACTCCATCGGGCAAGGAATTCCTAGGCTAGGCAAGGTCAATAGGAAAGTCACATAGTTAAGAGGAAGGATTCTCTCCCAAGAGACACTTACGCCCACTGCTCATAGACTCTCATTCCCCACATGATTTTCCCACCCCAGGAATATACACCTTCACTGTCACACAGTCCATTGGTTGCTCCACCTCCCTTCCGAGGCTTCAACAACATGACAGACCAGAATTCTCAGAGCTCTGTAGTAGTTACGGGACTCCCTCTAGGAGAAATCACTTCCTTAACACAACCTCTCACCTAAAGAGAATTTCTCACAGTCATCACAAGTTGCTTCTTCAACCCACAACAACCTCTCTCACCTGGAGAGAGAATTGCTCACAGGCCTGACAACCTGCCTCTCCAACCACGGGCTTGAAAACCTTCCTCTTCAAACCAAAATAGCAAAGTCAGGTAAGGCAAGGGAAAACTCAGTAAATTACAGAGGTTCACAGTTTCCATGGGTTAAACAATGGTTGAGTTGGCTAGTTTTGTGCTTTCTCAGTGCGTGAGTGAACTCGTGAGGAGAGATGGGGCAGATTGCTCTAGCATAACAAATATGGTGAGAGTGTGAGAAACAAAACTTTCTATGTGTGAACCTCTATGTGAGTGAGTGAGCGATTGAGTGAGTGCCCCCCTTTAATACCACATGTGTCTGAGGTGACACATGTCGCTCATGAAGCACACTCCTTTCCTTTTGGAAGTAATTCCCTCTTCCTAAAGGAACTTAGGATAAAAACATATCCTTCTAATAAGCTTTTGGAATAATAAAAAATTATTATTCTCTTAGACATAATCCATTAGGCTTAGCCCCTCTTTCCAACCTCTCATCGCCCTCTCCCCTACCCAGACTATTGGATATTAGTCCCCCATACTATTTCTTCGTGGTCGGTCTACATGAAACGATGTTTTTATATTAATAATATGAATATTTACATGTAGAAAACAAGCTCCTAGCCTTTAACAACTAGGCTCTCTGGCCTAATAAACACATAATCCCATAGCTAATAATTTCTTGGCTCACCAGCCTACAAAACATGTTACAATTCATAAATACAACCAGGGCTCATCCTTGGGGATATTACAATCCCCTTCCCTTATTTAGGCATTGTCCTCAGTGCAACTTATTTACACAGCATCAACAAGATTTTCAAAATATAAAAAAAGATGCAAGTATTCTACCCTCATAGCATCCTCATGCTCCCATGTCACGTCATCATGACCGTACCAGGACCATTGGACCTTTACAAGCCCTATGGCTCGATTCTGGAGATGTTTTCTCTTTCGGTCCAATATGCGCACTGGATGCACTTGCAAGACACCTTCTTGCTCCACCTGAATCACATTCCAATCAATAACATGATTAGCATCAGGTATATATTTCTTAAGCAATGAAACATGAAGCACATTATGTATAGTCATGGATGCAGGAAATGCAAGCATATATGCAACTAGTCCAATCCTTTCTAGGATTTCAAATAGACCACAATATCTGGCTGCCAACTTGGAACAGTTTCCCAGCTTCAAGGAACTTCTGTTGGCTTTCACTTTCAAGAAAACATGATCACCCACTTTAAACTCCCTGTAGGTTCTATTCTGATCAACATAACTTTTATTCCTATCGTGGGAAGCCTTTAAATTCTTCTTAATATTTAGTATTTGCTCTTCCATTTCCCTGAGCAACTTTGGCCTAATCATTGCCCTATCAGCTTGGTTGTCGCATCTTATTGGTGTGTTTCACCTTCTACCGTAAAGTGCTTCAAATAGGCTCATCTTCGGTGATGCTTGATACCCATTGTTGTAGGAAAATTCTACCAAGTGTAGGTATTCTTCCCATTTAGATAGTTTGTCCATCACATACATGCTTAGCATGCCCTCTATCACTTGGTTCACCCTTTCTATTTTCCCATAAAATTAGGATGATAGGTTGTGTTGAAGTTCATATTTGTTCCAAACCCTTTGAATAACCCTCTCCAAAACTTTGAGGTAAATTTCAAGTCTCCGTCAGACACAATTGTCTCGGGAATACCATGCAATCGTGCTACTTCCTTCATATAGATATTAGCAACATTATCTGCCTTGTGAGTAGTTTTCAATGGAATAAAATGGGCATATTTCATAAGCTTATCCATCACCACCATGATATAATCATGCTTCTTACTTGTACTGGGAAATCCTATGATGAAATCCATTGTCACCACTTCCCACTTCCACTTAGGAATGGGTAAAGGTTGTAGCAACCTTGTTGGGTGCCTATGTTTAGCTTTGACCTTCTGACACTCCATACATATGGTGATGTGTTCTACAATTTCCTTCTTCATACCTGGCCAAAAGTAATGGCTCTTGACTTCTGCCACTATTTTCTGATATCCACGGTGTCCAGCATAAGGCACATTATGAATTTATTTTAAGATCATAATTTTCAATTCCAGGAAATTAGGTACATAAATTCTATTTTTGTACAGGAGTGTTCCATCAATTTCTAATTTATAATCTTCAACTTTCTGCTGCATTTTACCTTGCTACAATTTTGTTACTAATTCCATGTACTGCAAATCTAATTTTGCAACGTCCACAATTCTTTCTTTCAAATATAATTGGTACATGCTAATGGTTGTAGCATGTAACTCATGCACTCTCCTATTGAGTGCATCCACCACTTTGTTCTCCTTTCCTTTGATATGCTTGATATCAAATTCATACTCACAAAGGAATTCCAACCATCTACTCTACCTAGAATTCAAGGTTGGTTAATCAAACAAAAACTTCAGACCGTTGTGGTCTTTCCTCAATTCAAACCTCCTTCCCATGAGGTAGTGCCTCCATTTCTTCAAGGCATGCACTATGGATGCCAACTCCAAATTATGAGTTGCATAGTTATTTTCATGTTCCTTCAACTTTCTGGATTCATAACATACCACAAATCCATTCTAAATGAGGAATCCCCCCAATCCTTCTTTGCATTCATCTGTACACACTACAAAATATTCATTCGGATCTGCAATCCTCAGGATTGGAGAACTACTTAACAACTACTTAAAATGATGGAAGTTGTTTTCATACTCTTTTGTCCACTAAAATTTTACTCCCTTCATTTGAAATGGAGTGTTTGGGTGAGCAATTTTCGAAAACCCTGCAATGAATCTCCTGTAATCACTAGCTAGACCTATAAAGGATTTGACTTCTGTCATATTCTTAGGTGTTGAACATCCTCTAATGGGCTCTATATTCTCAAGGTCCACTGTTATCCCTTCCTCTGAAATGATATGTCCCAAATAATGAATGTGATTTTGACAAAATGAGCACTTTCTCAATTTGGCATACAATTAATGCTCTCATAGAACTTGCAACACCATCCTCGGATGATTTTCATGCTCTTCCTTTGATTCAGATTATTTTCGACACGAAATGAGATCGGAGATATAATAAAGAAATGCACAGGGATTTCGTGGATATTCAATAATATCACAGAAATATATCAGATATGCAACCATAAACATAGAGATACAGTAATACACGATTTCTATTAATGAAATAAATGTACAGAGACTGTAAAAATACAAAGTGAAAGACTCGCTAGAATGGTGGCAGCTTATCTCTAAGAAGAGATGTGACGACTACTCGCATTTGCAAGAAGATGATTACAATGAGGATATGAAGTCATTTTTACAATAAACAGGAATGCCAAAAACCCGTTTGGGTGAGTTAGTACATCAACTTCTCGGGGTCGTAACTTTTTCATACGATCTTTGTTTTAGGCGTATGATAGATCGTTGGAAAGGAATCATCGAGGAGATTAATTTTGGGGGCTCAATCATTCCTTTGGCTATCATTTAGAACCTCGATCTAAAAAAACCTTCATTTAGGCCCTCAAAATGGCCCCAGAAGTTAAAACCTGCTAAAAATAGTAAATTGCCAAAATTGCCAGAAAACTGCTTTGAGCATGTCGAAAAAGGTGGGTGGAAACCGATATCCACCTGGATCATCCTTAGACTTGGAATACACCAGGATTTCATCCAAAAATACTATGATAAACCTGTCTAGATATTCTCTTAATACACCATTCATTAGGCACATGAAAACAACGGGTGTATTTGATAACCCAAATGGCACCACTGTGAATTCATAATGACCATACCTTGTTCTGAAGGCAGTCTTTCTGATGTCTTCATCCTTTATCCTCACCTGATGGTACCCTGACTTGAGATCTATTTTGAAAATATCTTGGCATCCTTCAATTGATCAAAGAGATCATCGATCCTTGGCAAGGGATACTTGTTCTTTATAGTAACTTTATCCAATTGTCTGAAATTGATGCACAAGCTCAATGTCCCATCTTTATTCTTCACGAACAAGACCAGAGCACCCCAAGGTGACACACTTGGGAATATATACCCCTTCTTCAAAAGTTCTTCAAGCTACATTTGCAACTCCTTTAGCTCTGGTGTACTCTTTCTATAAGGAGTTTTTGACACTGGAGCTTCCCCAGGAATCAGGTTTATAGAGAAATCAATATCTCTCTTTGGGGGTAGTCTTGGTACCTCCTTTAATAGATCTTCAAAATCTTCCAGGACTACATTGTCTTCAATATTTAAAACCTTCTCCTTAGGTGCTTCCTCCATATGGGAGAAAAATATTTGACAACCCTTCCTGTAGCACTTTTTCAGCTACATTGTTGAGCTTTCTCTGATAGTCACTGCCCTTGGGATTCCCTGCACTCTCCTTGGGTTTCGTTCCTAATCCAGGAAAGTGAATGCTTTTTTACAACAATCTAAGATGGCATGGTGTTGGTCCAACCAATCCATCCCAATTAGACAGTCATAGGAACTTAAAGGTAAGATGTTCAATTCATCCCTTGTTCTTAGTCCATTCATGTCCACTGGACAAGACTTAACCAACTCAACAACCTTTCTCTTGGATTCGGTATCCAGCTGCACTAACCTATATTTTCCATGCTTGCTTCTTGGAAAATGCAAACTTTCCACCATTCTAGGATCTATATAACTATCACTAGCTCTTGAATCAATTAAAATAGTAATGGTTTGGTTGTTGATCATACCTTCCACTTCAATCATATTTGACCGATATTCTGGTTTCTTGTTGTCCAGGGATGTGTAGATCCTTGTTACACTTCTGCGCATGTCCTCCATAGTTTTTTCTTGCTGATCATTGTGGGCAATTCTCACTTCATTTTTTGGGGGGGAATCTTTGTACCTTTGATTTCCTTTACAACCCCAACATTCCATAGGCGGTTGTTTTGGCATTTTCCCACCTACTTCAGCCTTTCTAGGATCTCTAAAACATGGATATCCTTGAAGGATATTTATGAAGAAGGATGGATTAGTTCCCTTCTTCTTCTGATCCATCTTGAATTTCTTCTTGTCTTCCCAATATTTTTGGAAATTTGGATTTCCTTTATGGTGATCGTATAGGCATTTTTCTCTCCTTATGATTTCTTCCATAGTTTTAGGATCATCATATTGGATCTTGTCACTAATGAAAGTTGGCAGTCCTCTCAAATATCTTTTGATTTTGATAGTCTCATATTTGATGAAAGGAACATACTTCAACAACTCTAGGAATCTTCTTTCATACTCATCTATTGTCATGCTTCCCAGCTTGAGTTCAAATAACTCTTTTATATTTATATCATAGTATCTCTTAGTCAAGTATTTATTTTCTAAATACTTATTGAATTACCTCCAAGTAACATTTTTCTCTTTAATGTGTTGCACCTGCACAAGATGGTCCCACCACATGGATGTCTTTCATTTTAGTTGATACATTGTAATTCTCCCTTCAACATGAGAGGAGTAATTCTGTAGTTGGAAATATTTCCTCATGCCAAGAATCCATGTCTCAACACCTTCCTTCTTCTTGTGCTCTCCATCAAACATAGGAGGTTTAATCTTGTTCATTTCACCCTTCAGTTCATCCACTCCAGATCTCCTATGCTTTATGGTAGGATATGGTCTTGAACTACTGTGTTCCCTCCTCTTGGAGTGCCCTTGAGAGTGTTGATGGTGTCTTCCAAAACTACTTGATTTCCTCCTCTCTTCAAGAAACCTGTAACTTCCTGATTTACTGGAGTCATGCTCCTTATCCAATTTATTTTCTATCCTTCCCAGGCTCTGTATCAACTTTATGTTGAATTCTCCCGATTGTTCCTTGGCTTTCTTGAGATTTCTATTATCTGCTCGATGAGTTTGGACATATTTCTGCAATCTTTCAATGATTTTCATCATGTCCACATTCTCATCTTTTTCCTCTCCGTGACCATGAGAGTTTGATCCTTCTTTATCCAAATGAACATTTATTCCTCTAACTTCATCTTCCATACTGTAAGCCTCTTGTGCATCCCCCATTTCTCTGCACTCTATGTCGATCCTTATCTAATTTAGTTGGTTTTTTAACTCTGCAAAAATAATGTGCAGTCAACCAAAATTTGTCAGGCCATCAGTCCTTGAAAAATTCCACAGTATTCATAACCCAATCTGATTCAAAGAAAACTTTCATAGTTTATTCTGTGGTTCTCAATCAATCAAGAATCTCCACAGATCTTTTCTTTCTAAGATCTTCTTTGTTCTGCAAAAAAATTTGGGCACTACCCCCTTTCTCTTAGCCCTCAACCCATGCGACCACGGCCTGTTGCCAATCCCTAGGTCAATAGGCGCTTATTCAGGACTTCGGGCCTTCGAGCTTCGGAATTTCCTAACCCAAGTCATTGTAACTCCCTGGAGTGTCGAATGGGAAAACTCGCAAAGTGTGGGGAGTGAATCTATGATCCATTGTTCATCAACAACCAATGGTTGAGATGCGATATAACCCTCAACAAGAAGATATGAATATTGTCGTATAGTGGTTAATCTTCATGCAAGTCTCATGGGTTGTGATGATTAGCGCTCAAATCGATGACTCGTAATCAATTGCTCACCCCCCCTTTCCTTTCTTCCTTTAACGGTGGGGGGTCCCTCCACTGCATAACATAGCATAATTCTTTCAGAGAGTCCAGTCTCCAGACTGTGACATTTGGTGCCACGCATCCTCTAGGCCCTAGGGTTTCAATGTTCCAACACTAACATGTCACATCAATCTTTACCCCATTCAAATTGCTGGGGCGTGCATCAATGGTTTTGGAGTAACCTTCCTATCGCCCCACAATTCCTTGGACGTTGACACGTAGCCCCTCGATAAAACCATGGTTTGGATTGTGGGGCCGCCTTGGGGAATTAACTCTCGTGCAAGTTGGGTCCCTACAATTCCTCCTGTTCATTGATCTTGATGTATCATGATCAATGCCACTGTGGGCCTACTGTATATTGACCTTTAACTATGTTATGTAACCTCAAGGCCCCACTAACCATACTCATATGGAGTGCCACATGGCAGAATACTAGAGGCTGACATGTGGCCCAATCATATGGGTGACACATGTCACATTCCAAATGGAATTTCAATCTTCCGTGGGTTCAAAACCCTACTGACACGTGGCACAAAAACCATGTGTCCACGTCAATCCAAGTGGCATCATCATGAATCACTACTTTGGCTCTTCGTGGCTTCAGATCTTCGGGCTTCAGGAGTTCTCACCCCAACATATAATAATTTTCCTGAATGCCGAAATACCGAAAAAGCCAATCTACTGACACATGTCCCTCTTGACGGACGATCTAGATTAACTCCAGACTTCAGAGCTCTAGGAGATCTGGGAGTTTTCTCACTACCACAATCCACTACTCCCTAACGCTGAATTCACAAATAAGTTAATAATCTGACACGTGTCTCTTTGACAGATGGTCCAAATTGGCTCTAGACTTTGGAGCTTCGGGCCTTCGGCCTCTTCTACTCTATAACACATAACTTTTCCAAAGTCTCAAATTTTGAAGAGCTTGCAGGTTAACCCTCCTGTACTTTTCTCCAAATCTGACGGTCATGAATTGTCCTCCTTCTCCTGAATAGTTCCTACAACCCACATTACCCTGTGTCCCAATACCACGCCTATCATGGTTTTAGAATACTGCTACACCTCTTGAGATTCGTAACATGACCAAGGTAACCTCTTGGCACTCAGGAATGTTCTGAGGTTCTAAATGTGTTCCGCTTGACACAATTTCCACCTGAAAACTTGGCTCCAATGACCACTTATCTGGCCCATCTAGGCTCAGTGTTTGAACCTTGGCTCTAATACCATTTTGTAACGTCCCCAACCATGAACCGACTGGGAAACACCACTACTCGGACACTTCACTTAGCTCTGATACCATTTTGTGGTATCCCTGGAAGATACATACATACATACATACATACATACATACATACATACATACATATATATACATATATATATATATATATATATATATATGTATGTATGTATGTATGTATGCATGTATGTATGTAATGCATTTATAATGAATTTAAAACAAATAACACAGAATTACTTCTACCATACAAACTCATGTGGAATTGACAGTAATTCATACATCCAAAGGAACATATGATAACATTGCAAGAATCACAGACATGCATAATAGACAACATATCTTCTCATACATAGATCCATGCAGAAAATAACAATAAGCCCATACATACAACATATACAGACCATACTCATCAATATAAACATAAACAATACACAACATGTAATGAACATAGAAGTGGTACTTATCTTTTTATGGAGGACCACCAACTACTTGGATACCTTCCACGAACCTCCCAGCCTTAGACCACGCTTCTCATCACTCTCTACAGTGGGTCACCCCCGAGCTGGGACTAAAATCCACCAAGCAAGGGATTCCTAGGCTAGGAAATGTCAATAGGAAAGTCACACAGTTAAGAAGAAGGATTCTCTCCCAAGATCCACTTATGCCCATTGCTCACATAATCTCATTCCCCACATGCATGTCCCACCCCAGGAGTATACACCTTCACTACCACACAGTCCATTGGTAGATCCACCTCCTTTTTGAGGCTTCAGCAACAAGCCGGACCAAAATTCTCATATCTTTGTAGCATCTACGAGAATCCCTCCAGGAGAACTCACTTCCTCAACACACTCTCTCACCTGGAGATATTTACTCATAGGCCTGACAAAATGCTTCTTCAATCCACAACAACCTCTCTCACTTGGAGAGAGAATTGCTCAAAGGCCTAAAAACATGCCTCTTCAACCACTGGCTTGACAACCTGCCTCTTCAAACCAAAATAGAAAAGTTGAGTAACGAAAAGGATGACTCGGTAAATTATGAAGGTGCACAATGGCCACGAGTTTAGAAATGGCAGAATTGGCTGGCTGCATGCTTGCTAAGTGCGTGAGTGAACTCATGAGGAGAGATGGGGTAGACTGGTCTAGCATAGAGAAGATAGTGAGAACATGAGAGACAAAATTGTCTGTGTGTGAACCTCTGCACGAGTCAGTGAGTGAGGGAGTGAGTGCCCCCCATTAAAAATGCATTTGCATGAGTTGAAACATGTCACTCATGAAGCACGTTCCTTTACTTTTGGAATCCATTCCCTCTTCCCAAAGGAACTTAGGATAAAAACATATCCTTCTAATCATCTTTTGGAATAATAATAAATTATTATTTTCTTGGACTTAATCCCTTAGTCTTAGCCCCTCTTTCCAACCTCTCAACCCCCTCTCCATTACCGAGCCTAGTGGATATTAGTCCCCCATACTCTTTATTAGTGGTCGATGTACACACAACGATGCTTTTATATTAATAATATGAATATTTACATGTACAAAAGAATCTCTTGTCCTTTCACGCCTAGGCTCTCTGGCCTAATAAACACATAATCCCATAGCTTATAATTGCTTGGCTCACCAAACTACAAAACATGTTACAATTCATAAATACAACTGGGGCTCGTCCTTAGGGATATTACACAATAGTTTCAGAGTGAATAAACAATGAACAAATGATAATCATACACATACATAGTACACCAATGTTTTTACGTGGAAACCCAAAGCGGAAGAGAACCACATAATGGTTTTTCTTATATGTCTTTAAGAATTACATTCATTGGAAGCACCAACTTCCTTATTTTTTCCAGCTGCAACTTGAAGGAGGCTCCAACCCCTAGTTTCTTGGGCTACAACCTGAGGGAAGCTCCAAATCCCCAATTCTATGGATACAACTAGAAGGAGGCTACAACACCCTATGTTTTTTTACTACATCCAGAAGGCGGCTACAACCACTTATCCTTGTCCCGTCCAATAGCCTTGATGTATATGTAGAATGATGAAACCACTTTCACACTATCATTGTGAGATATACCACTGTAAACCTATACCAATCAACCTGCACCAAAAACTTGTAACAACCTGTGCCAAACAACCTGTAATCAACATGTACCATAAACAAGTACATCAACCATGCACCAACTTGTACCTCAACCTTTACCATCAACAAGTGCCTCAACCATGCACCAAATATGTACCAATCATGCATTAAATACATAAACTATGACTCATCAAGATGTACCAACATCATCAACTATGCACCTCATGTATGTGCCAACTCATCAACTACTTGTCTCAACCATGTACCCAACATGTACCTCAACCAAAATCCCTCATCAATTTCATCATCCAAATCTTATTTGTAACTCTGTAATAGACTTGGTGTATATGATCACACATCTATAAACATTTCTTAACTTTAACAACAAGAGACTAGCATTTTCATCAAACTTTACTTTCGTCTCACGTGACTAATTTTGGATTAGTCAACAACCCTAACTTGCAATAATCATAACTATGTACCTGTAATGAATAAATATACGAAAATGATACACAATTTTCTTCAATTTCTTTTATACAATTCCTCCAGATTTCACTACTTGGAACTTCTCAGAAAAAGAGTTATAGAAAAAATGGCATACCTTGTTGAATTTTGTCTTATTCCAGAGAGCGAACTTGTAGAGCATGACCTGCACGAAATATTTGTTGCATGGATCTAAAAATGGTACACATAATACTAAAAATTGTACTCTAACCAATACATTTAGTATTAATGAATTTGGATCTGTTATGAAGAAGTTTTGACGTTTTTACCCGAAACACATGTTTTAGACTAATTTCAGGACTAACCACAAACCTTATTTTCCACGGAGTGTAAATCCAAAAATACAATGACCCACACGATGAACTTTTTATCACAACTACTTGGATATGTTTCCTCAATGGTATACAAAATTTTAGGTCTAAATCATTCTATAAAAAACATTATTGCAAAAATGGTGAGATGATATGTAAATAACATACCTTAGAAAGAATCATCAAAATAATTTATCCTCCCTTGAATTTTGGCCTTCTTTTCTTCACCTTCCCTCTGAAATTCAGCTTAGATATCCTTTGGTTACCCAAGTCACTTGTATATATTCAATATGCTCAAGTGTGATTTTAAAATGAGAGACCCTTGCCTCTTATTTATACTTTTATGTAGCTTCCTCAAGGGGTTACCTTCTAACCTTGTTAAACAACTTTCCTTATTTTAGGTCTAACCCACTTCTAACCACTTTTCCACTTAGTAATTTCTCCATTAGATTTATTATTTAAATAATTCCTTTTGTATCCACTTTGACTTATAGTACACTCATCACTTCACTTTATTATTTACCTTCTAAAATCTCTTAAACCACATTCCTTATTTTAGGGCTAATCCACTTCTAACCACTTGTCCACTTAGTAATTTCTCCGTTAACTTTATTATTTAAATTATCTATTTTGTATCCACTTTGACTTATAATACACTCATTACTTCCCTTTATTATTTAAATAATTTCTTCTTTGGAACTTTTTGGCACACATGGGCAGACCTAGGGTTCAACACTTCAATAGTGCACCAACAAAACCCTAACTACCGACCCTTTCGGTAACACCTGCGAAGCAGATGAAGTCTCGCTCGAGGTAGAGGTAGGGGGGTTGTAGGACTCAAGTGTCTACAACCTATCTGGGACACATATCTATGATCACAATACTTAACAAAGAACTTAGCAATTAACATTCAGTAGTATTTCACCCTTATTCACATCGCAGGTTAAAACCCTAATTACAACACAACACAGTATTCAACAAGATATAATCATACCTAACCATTCAACACACAACATTAAACCAAATCTATCATCCATTCATATCACTAAGCACTAAGCTACTACATTAGATGCATCTAACATACATAAATATTACAACATTAAGCATAAATCACATCAATCACACAAAGAAACCACAACACAGGATATACGCGGTTCACCCCAGTGTGGGTCTACGTCCACCAAGTCTTCTTCTTCTTTATTATCTTCTGTCAATATTCGTGCATGCACAGAGCCACAAACCAACTCCGCATAGGACATGAGATCTGTTCACACCTCACCATATCCTCCTTCCCCGAGCTAGGTTCAAGAACAAAGCCTTCTTACAATCACTTTCACTTAGCTCTACAAGTTCTAAAAACACAGTATGCACAAAGCCAATTAGTCATGCACTAAGCCGATCATTAACTTGTTAGATTCATTGCTTCTCCTTACATCACCTATATATCTATTTATACATTACAAATGGTCCTAAACATGGGTAAACCCATGGTCCTACATCCCATACCCGTTACATAAACCCTAACCAAAAAGTCCAATAAAATGGGGCGATATCCCACAGTCTCCACTTTGCCTGGGTGCTCCATCTTCGACCAACCTGTCGAATTCCCAAAAATCGTCAATCATGATCAAGGTTCTCTAAAACTTGGTCAAGGGACAACATGCACCTAACACTCACCCGTGACTCATTTCAAATCACTATGATCTGTGCAATTCTTCTTCGAAATCCTCGATCTTGGCTCGAACTGCCTCGAACTGCCTCGATCTTCTACTTTTCCAAAGCCTCTTGCTCGGAGAACACCTGAATGATGTTCTCGGTGACTGGTCCTTCCAAGCATTTTTCAACTGTGGTAACCATTTGTTACATCTATGCACCTCATCCTTCTATCTCTTCAAAAAGTGTACATGCTTCGTCCTACACTGGTTGGAGTCTCTGGGTCACTTCCATGACTTTACTCTAGATGGAATGTACCTGTTACTGAACTACGTGTTGTTCCTGTGACCTTTTCATCTTCTCAACCACTGATAGTAGCTTCAAATGTGCTTGTACTATCATTGCGTTTTGTTCTTCCTCCTGGAGTTGTGACTCGAATGTCCTTAGTTTTGGGTCCTCTGCAAGGCGCTCATAGGTATCTGCACTTTGAATGTTGAGTTGCTTGCATTCTAAGGCCAATGCCTTGATTCTTTCAACTTCTCTCCTGGAATTTTCTTCCTTTTGGTCTCGCACTTCCTATGGAGTGCTTGGCACTGCTTGTAATTCCATTTATGCCACTCTTTGTTGAAGCTGTTGAATGGATTCAATGAGCTTCCCCAATTGGCTCTCCATTGTCTCTTGTTTTACCTATGTTAGGACCGACATAGAGTGAAGTGTTGTAGTGACTTCCTCCTTAATTCCCATATGTTCCACGAACAACTATTCATTTTCCTTCTGGATCTGTGCTCTATCCTCTACAAGCTTTGCCTTGAGATCATCTTTTTCTTGTTGTGCAATCTATCGTTGCTCTAGAGATTCCTATTTTTCTTGCTTCAATGCCTCTATGGCCTAGTATTTTTCTTCCTGGACCCAATGAAGGAAAGTCTCTGTCACATATTCTATTCTACGTAGCTGGGCCACCTTAATCCATCTGTTATGGCAGGGTCTTAATGGTCCAATGGGGATCTTTTTGGCCATAATTGCATTTCTATCCATTCTGGAGCTTCGTTCTAATGTTCAGGAAGCCTCCAATGGTCATATTGCTTCATCGTGGTGAAGTGCCAGTTTGCGTTGTTCTGCTATTCCGACGAAGTTCTAGTTCTATAATCCTTCTTTCGGCAAAGTCTTCTCTGGAAATTCCTGCAGTTTTTCTAACTTTGTTTTCTTCTTCATGAGATTTCTAGCCTTCTTTCCTCTGATTTGAGTCATTGGATTCCTCTTTCCATTTTTATTCTTATATGTTCTTATCATAGTAACTTCACATTGTTGAGGGTCTTTCACATGGTAATACTTCTTCTATCACTGTTTCTGGAGTAGGTGCTCTTATTTCCTGCATGGATAAGTTTTTCAATCCTTCTTGTGTGCTTTCAACTTCAACATCTGGGTCTCTGACCCTTAGTTGCTTTGACTTGTCCTCATGTTCTTCTATTAAGTGTGTTATTTTTCTAGCCATGAAATCTCTTAATTCTTCCTTTTTATATTCTAGATATTCCTCTTCTTCTTTCCTTCGGATCTCATCTTTATCAATCCAGGTTCTTCCTAGCAAAAGAGAAAATGGGTCGTTGTTATCAACAAACTTAACAACCTCAAATTATTCTTCCGGTGATGTTTCATGAGCAACCATAGGTACATGGGTAAGTATTCCCCATAGGATTATCATTTTTCCTTTAAACAATCCTATTCCTCCCAATAAAGGAACCATAGCAGGCTTTCCCAAAATTTCCCAAGTACTTTTTGTCATGATATTCACCTGTGTTTCCTCATCCAAAACACAGTCTATATCGAAGTATCTTATTCTTGTTTCTATGCACTCCCTCTCTTTTAAGATCTCTGATAAGTTGATGTCTCTATGATCATTCAATGTTTCTTTCATCTACAATAGTATAGTATCATATTCTTTCTGGTGTTCTAGCATATTCTTAGTCTCATGGTTTTCTTGTCTGATATTCATCTTTTCAACTTTAGCAATCATTCTATGACAATCCAACACTTCATGGCCAACAGTTTTACAACAAAGACAAATAGGGTCTCTACCCGAGAATTCCTTAGCAAGATGTTCCAGTCTTCTGGAAATATAACAAAGGGTCAATCCTCTCTTTCTCTTAAACGATCCCCAATATTTTATGTACTGCGCACTGGTATCACAGTGATGATCCTACAAAAACTTATTTCTAGGATCTTGCATCCACTTGTTAGTCCAAACATTCTTTCTATGCATAGGAATAACATATCTTTCACTATTTCTACCTGATCTATTCATTTCATATATTCTTTCTTCTAGCCATGCCCTAGTTTTCATATTAGGACAAAATATATCAAGTATACCTAGATCCATACTTTCGAAACAAAAATTTCCAATTATCTTACCTTTATCAGAGCACAAAGATTTAAGATCTTACCACTTTCCTTCAGATCTAATTCCCTTCTTAGCACAGATCTTCACAAGTCAAGTAGAATATTGCGCACCATATCAATAGATCTACGCACAAAGATTTATCTTTTATTCATTTCCCAACAATCATAGTTTCAAGTCTCGGTAATAGAACCATTTGTTGTCACATAGGGGTAGACCCAGGGTTCAACATTTCACCAATTCACCAACAAAACCCTAGCTACCGACCCTTTCAACAACACCTACGAAGCATATGAAGTCTCACCCGAGGTAGAGGCAGGGGGGGTTATAGGACTCAAGTGTTTACAAACTATATGGGACACAGATCTATGATCAAAATACTTAACATAGCACTTAGCAATTGACATTCAGTAGTATTTCACCTTTATTCACATTACAGGTTAAAACCCTAGTTACAACACAATGCAGTATTCAAAAATATCTAATCATATCTAACCATTTAACACACAACATTAAACCAAATCTAGCATCCATTCATATCACTAAGCACTAAGCTAATACATCAGATGCATCTAACATACATAAATTTACAACACTAAGCATAAATCACATCGATCGCACAAAGAAACCACAACACACGATATACATTGTTCACCCCAGTGTGGAGCTACGTCCACCAACTCTTCTTCTTCTTTATTATCTTTTGTCCATATTCGTAAATGCATAGATCCACAAACCAACTCCACATAGAACATGAGATCTGCATGCACCTCGCCAGATCCTCCTTCCCTGAGCTAGGTTCAAGCACAAATCCTTTTTGCAATCACTTGCACTTAGATCTACAAGTTCTCAACACACAGTATGCACAAAGCCAATTTCACATGGCCATAACTCTCCAACCGTGAGGATTTATGTGAGGTTCCACATACCACCGGAAATGACATGACATGTATTATTGATTTAGAATAGTCTTACTTGAAAATATACCAAAACGCATACCATTATCCATCAAAAAAACTTGGGTCCATTACCCAAACCTCTGTGCTACCAGAATTCACTATTGGACTTTCTTCAAGGGTTGACATCAATGAAAACCAACCCAATTAATCAAAAATATCCCCCTTTGGCATTGATGGAAACACTTTGATGTAATACTCAAGTCATGTCATGCAATACTGAAGTCATATCACTCATGCTCCCCTTATGACCATCGCTCCTGCTGGAACCATGCCTCTACGCTCTGCATATGATAAATATCTCCCCCTTTGTTATCAATGGAAAAGGTATATTTCCATCTGGGGTTGCTCCCCATAACTAAACTATCCTTAGGGATACTCCCCCTGACTGGATTCTTCTTGAAACTGATATCCCAACATGAACTGTCCTCTTTATGGTGCTTCCTTGTGTAAATATAATTCATATAAGATAAGCATTCAAAAACATTCATTTTGGAGTAGAAATTACTCTGAGTCTCTCACAAAGATTCTCAAAGGATTTTCTTGGAAGGGGTTTTGTAAATATGTCCACCACTTGTTCTTTTGTGCCCACATATTCAAATCCAATGTTATTCTCTACAACTCCTTCCTATAGAAAGTGATACTTGATTGGAATGTGCTTCGTCTTGGAGTGCATCATCGAGTTCTTTGAGACACTCATGCCTCTTGTATTATCACAATAAATTGGAATGGGCTCATCATACTCAACCTGTATATCTGTCAGAGTTTGTTTTATCTATAGAACATGTGTACAACATGTTGCTGCAATATATTGTGTCTCGCCTATAGATAAGGATATTGATGATTTATTCTTTCTTATCAACGATACTAAACAATCACCCAAATAGAACAATGCTCCATTGGTGCTTCGTCAATCATCAATTCAACCTTCCCAATCTGCATCTTTGTAGGCAATAAGTGATAGATCCTTTCATTTTGGATACCATAATCCAAACTCTTCTATTCCTTTGAGATATTTGGAAATCCTATTCACTGCTAATATATGTGATTCCTTTGGTGCTGATTGAAATAGTGCCACCTATCCAACTGCCTACATTACATCTGGTCTAGATGTTGTCACATATAGTAAGCTACCAATCATTGAACTGTATTGCCTCTGGTATGTATACTTTGAATCATCATCTTTTCTAAACTTGCAACTAGTTTGCATAGGAGTGGTAATTGGTTTGCAATCTTCCATTCCGAACCTATTTAGCATTTCTCTGATATACTTAGTATGGGGAATAAAAATTCCTTGGTTTCTTTGACATATCTTAAGACCAAGAAAGAAGGATAGTTCTTTGAGTAATGCCATTTCAAATTCATTATGCAGGTCTTTTTCAAATTTTTGGCTTAACCTGTCATCATTACTTCCAAAAATAATGTCATCAACATAAACTTCAGTTATCAAAATACCATCTTGAGTAACCTTGATGTAGAGGTTGTTGTCTACACTTCCTTTTCTAAACCCTGTCTGATGTAGATATTTATCCAGTCTAGAGTACCATGTTGTAGGAGCTTGTTTTAGACCATATAAGGTCTTCTTTAATTTACACACATAATCTGCATTCTCCGACAACTGAAATCCTTCTGGTTGTTCAATGTAGACTTCTTCTTCAAGTTCCCCATTCAGAAAAGATGATTTCATGTACATATGATACACTTTAATATTATTGGAGCATGCATAAGATAAAAACAATAGAATTTATTCCATTTTGACAACTGGGGAAAATGTCTCTTCAAAGTCGATTCCTTCAAAATGCGCATATCATTTATGTAACAATCTAGTTGTGTTCCTTGTAACCTGTCGACTTCATTCAATTTATTTCTGAATACCCACTTTGTGCCAATCACATTCTTATTCTTTGGTCTTGGAACCAATTCACAAGTGTCATTATTCTCTATTTGATTGAATTCTTCACCCATGGTCTTATTCCAAAATTCATCGTTGTTGGCCTCTTCAAAACTGTTTGGTTCAATCCTAGATCAGAGTGCTAGGTACATTTGTTCTGGCGAATGGATTCTTCTTCTGGTCTTAACTCCTACATCTTTGTTTCCGATAATCTAATATGAAGGATGATTCTTTTATACTCATTTTCT
Organism: Picea engelmannii; assembly: GCA_009831015.1. Classification (NCBI taxonomy): domain Eukaryota; kingdom Viridiplantae; phylum Streptophyta; class Pinopsida; order Pinales; family Pinaceae; genus Picea; species Picea engelmannii. Next base: position 367,537 of record ML793492.1, on the reverse strand, counting down.
AGGTGTCATTGGAGGCACTTGTTGAACTTGCTCTTCTATCTGATATTCTTCATCTTCCCCTTCTACTTCTTCTTCATTTTATACTTTTTCTTCATAAAGTTGTTCCATTGATTCATTTTCTTCTTCCTTTAATTCTCATCCACCTGTTTCATCAATGGTTACATTGATGCTTTCCACAACTTTTTTCAACCTCAGATTGTAACACTTGTAGGATTTTCTTGTACTTAGTAACCAAAAAGTACTTCTTTATCCACACGAGAGTCAAACTTTCCCATTCTTCCATCTTCTCTTTTGATGTACCATTTTCTTCTAAATACTCTAAAGTGATTTGCATTTGTTAGTCTTCCTTTCCATAGCTCATAGGGAGTTTTTTCAGTGTTGTTTTTTAGCATTAATCTATTTTGAATGTGAAATGTTGTATGCACTGCATGTGTCCAAAAGATATCTGTCAATTTGGAATCCATTAGCATTGTTCGAGCCATTTCTTGTACTATCATGTTCTTTATTTCAACAACTCCATTCTGTTGAGGTGTCCTAGCAATGAAGAATTTCCTTTTTATTCCATGCTTGTTGCAATAGTTCATAAATTTCTTTGAAGTGAACTCTCCTCCATTATCATATCTCGAAAATTTTAATTTTGAATCCATTTCATTTTCAACCATTTCCTTGTAGACCTTTAAGTTTTCAAAAGCTTCTGACTTATTCCTGAGAAAGGAAATTGTAGTCATTCTTCTAAAATAATCAAGTAATAACACAAAGTATTTATCATATTTTAAACCCTTTGCTATAGTTGGTCCAACTAGATCAGTATGCACAACTTCCAGTGGTCTTGTTGTTGAATATTCCTTTGATTTGAACCTGGTCTTTGTTTGATTTCCTTGTTGACAATGCTTGCATAAAGTGTTGGTTGGTTTCGTGATCTAGAGAATTTCTCTAACTTCTTCTTTTTTGCTGACTTTGACAAGGTTATCAAAGTGTATGTGACCCATTCTTTTGTGCCATATCCAACCTTCATATTCATTTCCTAGAAAATACTTTTCATTTCCAATTTCACTTAATACATATATGTTGCTTAAAGTTCTTGCAGTTGTTGGAATCAATTTTTCTAAACCGTCTTTTCTTATCTCGCACTTTTGTGAATTGAAAGTAACTTTATGAACTTGGTCACACATTTGACTCACACTTAGAAGATTATGTTTCATATCTTCTACTAGTAGAACATTTTCTTCCTTGGTATTCTTGTTTCCAATTCTAACTGTGCCTTTTCCAATGATTTTATCTAAATCATCATTTCCGAAGGAGACTGATCCATTTATTTCCTTTCTTAATGTAAGAAACTTGAATATATCACCTATCATGTGTTTTGAATAGCCACGGTCAACATACAAAAAATGTTTCTTCTGCTTAGCTTTTAGAGTGAGTGCGCATTCTTCATTACTATATTGATTCTGGTTTATTATCCATGCTCTCTTCTGAGATTTTTTTCTATGATTATTGTTGTTATATTTTGGTTCTCTAGGGGGGACTTTCATTCTACAATCTTTGGCCATGTGTCCAAAGTTTTTACACTTGTAGCATTCCACTTCAGTGATCAATGATTCAAACATGTTGTAACTTCTTCTTTGTGTTTCACTAGGCCTTCTTGGATAACCCTTTTTTTCATGACTTTCAAAGTTGTTTATGTTCATGTTGTTAGCTCTACAATTAATAGCTTTATGTCCAAAATTATTTCATGCATAACATAAACCAAAAAATATAGATTGATACCTGGGAGTTGAAGATCTTCGGAAAGGAGTTACTCTTACGAATCCTTCTTCTTCATGAGGCCTATTTGTTTTTTTCGGTCGTTCATTATGAAATATAAATCTTCTCGGTGGAGGAGTGTCCCTGTAATCTTCCTTGTAGGTTTTCCTATCCCCTTTGATTTTTTCTATATAGTTTTTTGGATATGTTTATTTTTCTATTGTTTTGGAGCTTGATCCATTTTCTGTCTGATTGTATCCAATTCCAGACTTGTAATGATGAGGCTTTTGACTGTTGATAATGTCATCCAAAACTTTTGAGTTGTTCTGCATATTTTTCTTTTGAAGATCCTTTCTTAATGTGACAATATGTGCTTCCAAATTTCCAATGATCACGTCTCTTTATTCTAGATGTTCTTTGAGTTCTTCTTCAATTCTTATATCTTATTCTATTTGAACCTTCAAATTTGTGATCATTTTTTCTAGTTCCTACGTGTCTTCTTTCTTGTCTAGTTCATCTTGTAGCTTCTTGTTTTTCTTCTTTTCTCTTCTTATAACTTCTATGGCAGTCAACAATTGTTCTCAGTAGTGAAATTATTCCTCTTCATATTATTCTTCGGTGTCTTCTTTATCAGATTCTTCTACTTCCATGAATAGAAATATTATTGTCTCATTGTCAATGTCTTCATCTTCATCTGATGAGGATATGTCTTCTTTGGTGCATAAGCTTTTCTTAAAAGCTTTATTTATGGTTATTTTTCCTTTATATGTTTTTTTTCTATTTGAGTAATCTTCATCATTCCTCTTATTTTTCTTATGAGGACATTTGTTAGAAAAATGAACAATACCATCACAATTACAACAAATCAATGGAATCTTACCTTTATATCTATCGTTGGTTCCCTTGTTCAATATTCTAAAAACGTTGGCAACTTCTTCATCATCTTCTGAGATGTCACTATTGCTGCTATGTTATTTTTACTTTTGCTTTCCCTTTTTCTTTGACCTTTTGGATGCTTTTAAATATTCTTCTTTTATATCTGGATTTTCCTATTCAGTTCTCATTTCATATGTTGTGAATATTCCATGTATTTCATCAATGCTTATTGATTCTAGATATGATCTTTCTTCTAGTGATGATATCTTAGGATCAAATCGCATAGGAAGAGATCTTAGTACCTTTTGAACAACCACAGTTTCTTGAATTTCTTCTCCCAATCCTATGATTGCATTTACTGTTTCATCGACTCGTAAGAAGTAAGATGTAATATTCTCATCTTCCTTCATCTTTGGTTGTTCAAACTAACATCTGTAAGTTTGAAGATTTGCTTATTTGACTTTTGAATCTCCTTCATAAATATTTCGAATCTTTTCCCAAATCTTTGTAGTAGATTTACAATGTATAACTTTGGTGTATACCGATTCACAAAGACCATTCAGAAGTGCATTTGTGGATTTGTAATTATTTTGACCGAGTTTTATTTCTCTTTCATTTGTCGTCGTTGTTGATTAATGTATCTATGTGAGACATTCTCCAATTTATATACCTATGAGATGTGGATCATTGTAGCTATGTGAGTCTTTCTCTCAGCTTACAAACCTGAGAGAAATCCCCTAAGAAGGGTACATGGTTCCTTTCTGAGACAGAGCTAAGAATGTCGAGATGACCTCCTCCATTCAGAGAGTTGAGAAGAACTCCATATGATTATCCAATGGGAAAGGTGATTTGTTGAGTTATACGTGCCTATGGATGAGAAAAAGGTGAACGTGTGAAATCCCAAAGTGTTGGGTGCATCATCATGTGAACATAAATGAAGATGATGCATTAGCCTCCTCTGAGAAACAGAGTTGACGAGAAAAATCCAGATGATTCTCCTGTGTGAGGTAGTGGGAATGAAGATCTGTAGAGTGTACGTGCCAGTGGACAAGCACAGGTGAACGTGTGAAGATATGGTTCTTCTGTGTAATGTAGTGAACCAGAGATATGACATTCCTATGGATGTGCCCCTAGAACCCTCTTGCGTGCTAGGTCTTTCTTGGTGGTGAATGTCTTTTTGTTGAATAATATAGCAAAGTATTTGGTTGGTTTTTCTTCCCTTGTTTAGAAGGGTTTCCCAGGATACTTCTTGTGTTCTTGTGCATGGTGTTTCTTCTTGTGATCTTGGTTGCTGCAACATTATTGTCTATGGTTAAGTTAAATGATAAAATGGAATTAAATTCATGATTAACTTAGATTATTGAAAATACAACATGGTATCAGAGCATAAGTCTTGAAGAACCCATTTTTGAAGAATCTACCAATCTCCTCTCTTTTCTGCAGAACCGTACGACCCTCCTAGGGTTTCCAGAAAATTTGTACAACCTTCCTTGATGAGGTGTTTCATCACTTAAACACTTGAACATTGGGGCTAATTTTTTCATAGAAGAGTACTACCTCCTCCAACTCATCTCTAGATACTCTTAGAGTGGCATTCCGATCATTTTGAAATTTTTGCCCTAGGGTTTCTAGGGTTTCGCCAACTTTTGCAGAAATTTCAGAATTAGGGTTTCTACAAACTCATTTAAGGAGCTCTTCAGCTCACCAGTGTTCTCCTATATTTCAAATCCTTATTTTTGGAAGTAATAAGTCCAATAAAACCTAAAATTTCTAGCCTGGCCTAGCCATTAGGTTTTCTAGCCTAGTTGACAAAGGGTTGTGAAGAATATAAAATTATGATGAATAAAAACTACTATGGAAGATAAAATTTATGAATCCAGCAACTTGAAAGTTCTTGAAAGATAAGACTTCATAGGAAGACTTATTTTGGGTAATACAAAAGGGTTTACCAGAGAAAACTATAAATGAATGGAAGGAAGATGTCGTCAGAACAAGGAAGCTAATAACCTACTCAAACCCTTACATTGAAGGGCCAACTTCAAAATAACAAAGATGACAAAAGGTGACATCGTGACTATCTTATTCACAAATATTTCATAGGATAGAGATCATCCAAGAGCCATTGGAGAAATCATATCATCATCCTTAGGTATGCACTTGTATATATTATTTGTATCATTATCATGAGGGAAATTGCAGGAGGAAGGAACATTTGTTGAAGTCATGGATCCAAAGGGATATCAATGCATTCAGAGGAACGACACACTCAAACTAAAGACTCCAGGTTTGATTGTTGTAATTTTCATTCCTATAACCTATATTTATATAAGGTTGCTACATTACAAGTAGGTGTTGTAGCTATGACAACATTCCTTAAAATTATTTTGATTCTAGAGATGTACTCATTATTCTCCTTTAGGAGATATTTTTGTGTTGGTTCTTTTTGTTTTCTTGTTTAATCTAGGTTAACAAGAAAAGGAAGATGTTTATCCTTCAAAGGGAGCAACTTGAATTGGAAGGAGCCAAAAATATTTGATAAAGAGGAAGAATAGAACCATCATTGAGGAAACCAATGCAATAGTGCATGATAAGAATCATTTTATGATTCTATGGGCAAGAGCATGCATGACACAGTATATGTTTAGAACAAGAGTCTTCACCAGACTTTGAAAAACACAACTCCCAAGGAAGCCTCCCCCATAGTGAAGCCTGAGATTGAACACTTCAAGATATTTGAGTGGCCAATGTATTTTCATGTACCCAAAGAGAAGAAGTCCAAGCTATATCCTTTATAAATAAAGGATACAGTGAATCTTCAAAGACCCAGAGAATATCATATGGAGATTAACAATGAGACAATACCTTCTCCCCCTTCAACATTCTGGTTGATCCGGTTTCTCTAGTTGATATGTTCAGAGATATTGCAGTAGGGCATAAAAGGCCTACCTAGACTCACTCTGCAAGAGGCAGAGAAACATACAAGCCTCTCAGGGAATATCCTAAGAAAGAGAAAGAAAATTTAAAGCTATCCTTCAGTCATGAGCCACTTCATTGACGTTGAGTCTCCTTGTCTTAGAGAAGAAACAAGAGAACATGTATGACAAGATTCCATAACAGAAGAATACCAGTATATATTAAAGAATGATGTATAAGATATTATTCAGGCACAAGAAGGGAAGTCTATGGTAACTTCCAAGTGGATCTATAAGATCAGACATGCAGCTGATGGAAGTGTCGAGAAATACAAAACGAGATCTATATCCAGAGGTTTCTCATAAAAATAGGGAGTTTTCTATGATGAGACACTTGACCTAATGAACCTGATACACTTCCATATGTACTACCATCCATAATATGGAAACTATATCATATAGATAGATTCTTGATGAGTTTGGATTTTAGCAAGAGTGTTGGTGATTCAAACCTATATCATTACAATGTTGGTGACAAGAGCTTGATCCTGATGACTTATTCAAAAAGCATTGTTGTTGGATACAATTAATCCTTGACTTCTAAATTCGAGATGAAGAATTTGAGTATGATGCACTACTTCTTGGGACAAGAAGTATGACATAGGACCGATAAGATTTTATCGAGTCAAGGAAAATATAGAGTGAAAATATTAAAGAAGTTCAGTATGACAGAATGAAAAATCCACCGTGATGGATTTAAAGAAGAATATTGATGATGATTCAGACGAGAATGATCCATAGTTGATTTGATCACTAATTTATATGGTTAACAATAGACTTGATTCATTCCATGCAATGAATGTGCCTAGTCATTTCATGAGTCAACCGATACAGATTCACTAGATAACAACAAAACATGTATTGAGATATATACAAGGCATAGTTGGATATGGCTTGAGATAGCCCTCCAGTATGAACTTGAGTTTGTAGGATATGCCGATTCAGAATGAGAAGAAAGTATAGTGAACCTAAAAAGCACATCCGACTGATGTTATATCGTGAAGTTTTCCATGGTTTCCTAATGCAGCAGGAAACAAAACTTTGTAGCCTTGAGTACCACAGAGGAAGAGTATATATCATCGAGTGTGCAAAGCAATGTGGCTTCACAAGATTATGACAGAATTACTTGACCATGAGATGGATCCTATGATGATAACCAAGAGCTGTGAGTAAAGCTCCTTGAGAACCCAGTGTTTCCTAATGGATCGAACTACGATGAGATGAAATATCCTTATATCCGAGATATGATGCAGAGGATACAAATGCAATACCTTCCTACACATGAGAAACATCAAGTGTGCAAAGCAATGTGGATTCACAACATTCTGATAGAATTACTTGACCATGAGATGGATTTTATGATGATAACCAAGAGCCATGAGTAAAGATACTTGAGAAACCAGTGTTTCCTAATGGATCAAAATACGATGAGATGAAATATACTTATATCAAAGATATGATGTAGAGGAAAATCGTACACATGCAATACCTTCCTACACATGAGCATATTGCAGATATCTTCACCAAATTAACTTCATGAAGAATGGCTCCCTAGTTGAGAGGGAGTGTCGATAACTCTAGCCAAGACAAAATTAAAAATACATCTGTATGAGACTTGGTATGATAAAGAATGCCTCCCTAGCTAAGAGGGAGTGTTGATGAATGCATCTATGTGATACATTCTCCATCTTACAAACCTGTGAGATGTGGATCATTTCATCTATGTGAGTCTTTATCTCATCTTACAAACCTGAGAGAAATCCCCTAAGAAGAGTATGTGGTTCCTTCCTGAGAAAGAGATAGGAACGTAGAGATGACCTCATCCATTCAGAGAGTTGAGAAGAAATGCAGATGATTATCTAGTGGTAAAGGAGATTTGTTGAGTTAGATGTGCTTGTGGTTGAGCACAAGGTGAACGTGTGAAATCCAAAAGTGTTGGGTGCATCATGATGTCAACATAAATGAATATGATGTATTAGACTCCTCTGAGCAGTAGAGTTGACAAGAAGACTCCAGATGATTCTCCTATGTGAGGCAGTGGGAATAAAGATCTGTAGTGTGGACATGCATGTGGACGAGCACATGTGAAAGTGTGAAGATCTGGTTCTTCTGTGTAATGCAGTGAACCAGAGATATGACATCCCTGTTGGTCCCCGGTTTTGACCATACTCTTTGCCTATACTATATACCACAGACCTCCAACTATATGCCAGTACCACCCTTTTTGACCTCATTTTGACATAATCAATATCTCTTTACCATTCAAAAGGGTCACCTAAGGTATCTTTTCAATTCAAGCTATTTTTATGAACTTTAATGCTTTAAAATTGATTATGGAACTAATATCACTTGGGTTAGGTACCACTGCTATTTTTGGAACAGGATGCCGGTACCTGGTACCAACCCACACCGTGGAGGTACCAGTGGAGCCGTTCGAGAATCTGTGCATTATGGTGTGCGTTATGGTTTGAATGAAGGACAGAAAGGTTCACAGGCCAGCTGGAGTCATCGACACAGAGCACTCGAGAGCATAATGATAAACCTGGATCGACTACTCTTCACCATTCACACTTCGTGACACTACGTGTCACGAAGATGTGATTTACGTTTTAACTGATTCCACGACTATTCTCGGATCAGGGATCCGTTTGTTTT
>ML793492.1:303169-343493 GCA_009831015.1 Picea engelmannii | reverse complement strand
GCATTTGTGTAGAAGTGGAAGTGGTCGATGCTATGCTCAAATAAAACCTTATTTTAGGATGAAGATGGAATTATTCCATGACATATGTCGTCTCATAGATCTTTAGAGTTGTTTCATTTCCCCATGATGGGAATATTTTTATCATTGACTAGTTGTCCTTTTCTTAGCCCAATCCAACCACTTCATCGGGACCCAATGCCCCTTTGATTCAGAATTCTTTGAAAGCATACAAGAGAATAATATGTGGGATGTATCCTTTGCTTATAGGATATTTAAAAATATAAACATCTATTTTTTATATCAACTCTTCTCCTGCATTAATGGCCTCGTCAATCACTTCGATTCCCACTTCTCAAAGTTTATATTTTTGAACATCTTACTTTGATGATCTATGGGTTCTACTTGATCATTATATCTTAGTGGTAGGGGATGGCAATGCCATTGTATACAATCGAAATATCAATCCATTTAAGTGGCCTATGTAGACATTGATCCTATCCCTACTTAAATGGAAGATCTCGATGAAATTACTTTGCCTATCTGGGCCTCCAACTATACTGTGAACCCTCTAGATTTAGCATTTCCATTTGATGAATCCATTATTGAGGTCATGACCTGCTTCTAGAAGCCTTGGGAGGATTCAGAAAATCATTCTTACTTCCTCCATGACTTGGATAGAATAGAGTGTGGAGATATCAACATCACCATCGATGGTCATGCTAACTAGTATCAGAACCCCTTGGCAACCCTAAGCATATATGTTGAGGGAAACATAGATAATATTTCCAATACCATGCCAATCAACATTTCCAACAAACCTAAAGTCATGGAAAATGTTTTTATTAGTGCAAACCATTCCCCCCATGAGGTTCACATCTACATTTCCCTTTTTAAAGATTTTCACAATGTTTTTTCCCAGAGCTATGATGAGGTTCCTAGCATTGATCAAGGGATTGTTAAACACAATATTAAGATGTATCCCATTGCTAATCCTATTCAACAGAGGCTACGACTGTTACGAGGAAAATCACTCTATGGCATGGGGTAAACCACAATAGATGGAAATGACTGCATAAATCAACTCTAGTCTCAAGTATGCTATATAAACAAATATGCTAGCTAGACAAGATAAATATCCTACCTCGTCTAGATGTTCGATGAAGTCCACCATTGAGCACTCGACTCAAATAAATACACCTGCAAATTGTGCTCAACAACTAAGATACAGAAGCATATAGTGATAATATATAAAGTTAGCACATTCAATAGCATAATCCATCAATATTCATAACAAATATGCCCATGGAATAACAATTCAAATATTTGCAATATATTAATTGGATCGGAAAATAGTATTTCTATTAAAATGTAATCAACGAAAGTGTATAAATGACAAACTTCCGTGTCGGCATGTTCGAAACCGAGAAACTAAGTCCCTTCCAGCTAGGCCTCCACCACTTCAATCATCCACCAATGACAATATCATATAAGAGAGACAATGAGGTTCTCCATCAAACAGGGAAGAGCTTGGGGGATGAACAATGTGTTCATACTTAAAAGGACAAAGGGATTTAGACTCAATATGAAGTGAATAATTTCTCCACAGTAAATTTGCTCTCAATGTTGAATTCTTCTCCTCTTTTACACAGCTTGGATATGGCCCATTTATAGCCTTCAAATGGAACTGAAGACATGATTTATAATGTTTCAAGTATATGGAAGGTCAAGGATCATGGATCTCGTGGTGTGACATGGAAACATGGCACCATTTTCTAATTTTGGGCACAAAACCTAATGTACATGGATTGTAATGGTGCAACCTATGTATACACATGTTGTATAGTTGTTAGGGAGCGTATATGTGGAAAATACAATTTTTAACTCTGGGAACTGCAAAAAGGGACTTCAAGTCTGCATAGGAAAATGAGAAAAGGCCTTTTGAGCATGTTTGCATAGGGTGAGGAAAATATTTCTATAACATATGCCCCCTAATATGTGAGGTCATAGGAGTATCTGCGATGGCCAAAATATATTATAATTCTCAGAAGTGGAGTAATGGATAACCACCTTGACGAACTAGCTACTCATAAGAATATTACAATCCATACTAACTTTGCGGACATGGATGCCAATTTGAATTACACTACAAATCCATGCATAAATATACCAAACATATGTTCATGGCCATGAATAGGCAATACAAAGGTAGACACATGTCATAGGCTGTCATAGTCATGAACAAGGCCCAGTGAAAACCAGTATCAAAATCAATCTTAGGATATTTGTATACAATGGAGTATAATCTAGTTTCCCATAATCACTGAATTCATATAGGTACTAGTAGAATGAAATATATTAACAACTCAGGAAAGCTGTGATTATGAACTGATTCCATCAAGTCTTCTACATCATTCGCCAAAGCTGAAAGTCTACATTATGTGAATAAAGGAGTTGAGGTAGAACATAATGAGACTTTGTTTAATTACTGGTCATTAACGTATATTGTTAACAAATGCGAGACAACCTACCTATAATGAAAGTAGGTATCAAGGCACCAAGTACATTCTTACAAGTGTGAATAAAGGTGTTGAGGTCGAATACTTCAAGAATCCATCGATCATGAGACATTGATGTATTCCAAACTGTCGATGGTGAGAGAACCTACCACTTATGGCTGCAAGCCTCTAGGTACTCATAGGACTCTAGGTATCGTTTCCAAAATAGATTGGTTGAATTCGATGGAAGGAGACCTGCTAAAAGGAGAGAATTAAGGAATCTTTAATCATTCAACACGAGGTACAAAGTAGAAGCTTGATGATTTGGAGGAACTCAGATGATGAACGTGTTCATGAACCAACAACCTTGTGTGTCTTTCGTGTGGACTAGATGCAAGTAGTGCATGAAAAAGACCCTTTGAATAGTAGCCAATAAGGAAAATTGTCGACAAAGGCAAGGAAACCACCAATAAGAATAATGCATCCAAGACGCTACATGAATCCCACTGTGTGAATAGATTTATTTCCATCGAACACAAGGCAAACCCCCCAGTCAGTGACCAATGAGGAAATGTCAATTGTTGGGTTCAAGGTTACCTACCCATAATGAAAGTAGGACTAGGGTGCATGATGGGACTACAACTTTATGTAACTCTCAGACAAACTAAGTGTATGACCGACATGCAAAGTCAAGAGTTTTAAGAAATGGCTGACACAGGTTGATAGACATCCTTTGAACAAGAGCATGAGACATATGGATGACTATGGGAGAATAGACTCATTGATGAAACTTTGTGATGCAGGATGCACCAATCAAACTCTCCATAAGGACTGGAAGAGTAACCAGTCAGGGGAGTAAACTCTAAGTAACGAGCTCAACTTCCTAAGGTCATGCTAAACCCAAAATTTTAATGACAAGTGGAATCAAAAGTTTATGATCTGTTCAAAGGAAACACGACTACTACCAACATAAGATAATATTCTTTTCCAGCCCATATTTTGTTTTCTTTCCATAGTCAAATGAATGAGATGATACAGAGGAGGAAACAAGTGTCGCTAATAAGAAACTAGTTCCAACAGTGGAAAATTCATATTCTCAATGCAAGGAGGTGCATGCAGGATATGGACACTCAGGGGAATGTTTCCTCTTGGGGCATAGGGTTTGAAGCTACAAAGGATATAAACAAGGCTCTGGTTGGCTGATGATGCAAAATGTTGAGGTGATAGGAATATAATGCGAAATCGAGAATCGACAATAGGCTCAATATTGTAAGCAAGAGAATGAGATGCAATTACAACTTAACACCAAAGAATATCATTTTTCATAAATTTAGTCTACTTGGCTTGAAAAAGGGTTTAAATTACACCAAATAGACATCCCTTCAAATCCAATTTACGAGTGTGAAAGAGACAATTTCACTCGACAATCTTTTCGCTTTTTAAAAGAGTCGGAAAATAGCTTAAAATAGACTCGTTAGGAGTGCCACTAGGTATAGGTAAGCATTCTTATGAGTAAAAAATGAGGTTCGAACGCAAAGTCATATATTATCTATAAGGGACTCCCAGTCCTATGGATAAAATCTCTGCATGGGCACCGAATGACACAAAGGTTATAACTAGGGCACCCATGTTTCATAAGTCTCTACCATTCAATAACGACACTTCTAGTTGCAAAAAGAAGGTTTTGTGTCGCTACTAAATGGGTTCATACCTAAGGCAAACAACTCACAATTATAGGATAATGCACGGGTAGAGGATCATCGGGTTGCATATACACAACCCTATGCATGACTTTTATCAAAACAAACTGCATATATACAACCCTATATTCGACTGTGTAAGCTGCAGCTCGCGCACAAGTCCATGGATTTTATTTTTGAAATTTTATTGACTCAAAAAATGATTTTAAACTTGCAGGATGGTGCTAGATTTGAGATAAAGAGAGCATGAAGAGGTTGATTTTGTAGTGGAGAGAGATCCAAGGACCCAAATGGAATTCATAAGATGTGAGCTCTCAAAGGCATGAGGACTCAAGTTAGACTGCTCCAGATGTTGGTGAACGACTGAGATCTAGATACAGAGACCTTCAACCTTGATGGGAAACCATGGAAGATTGAAGTTGATGACATGTACATTTGGACAGGATTGTCACGTTGGGGTGAGGTGGTGAACCTCAAAGCCCGAGGAGCTGGGAGTGACATGAACATAGACTAATACATAGCCACTAATTGCATTGCATGGACCGAGAAGGTAGGGAGCCAACTCCCAATCAGAGCGATCAATAATTTGAATCTCTAGATTGTTGTCCTAGTGTTGACACGAACCACAGAGTCAACCTTGTTGCATGAGGCATCAAGGCAACTTATTTTCTATTTAGTGGAGTTCTTGCAACCCACAGTTTACGACTTGTGAACCTCACTGTTGGCCAACATGAAGTGCCAGCTAACTGATTGCTAACATGGTAGAAAGAAGAACTTCAAGTTCGCGTCTATCCTATGGAGTTTTTTCTTCAAGCAGGTTCCACGTTTGGGCCCTAAAGTCCATATTTTTTCGAGAAGCCAAATCCCTATAAACATAATTAATAATAATCATGCGTATACAAGAATTTCCATAATAGAAAATAACTTCAATTTTGCAGATAAACGAAGGAAATAAGCTACATGCTAGACTTGTAAATGTAAATGGTTTCACCAATTTGTTTACCACCCGAAGGTTCCTATCATGTGAGGCGTGACTATGGAACAACCAAATCGTCCGGTTTCGACTGTATTGACTGGAATTTGGCAAATAAAAATTTCGATGATTTAACGAACAAAAATTTCTAGATGCTTCCCAAGATTTCTCAGCGAGCTAGAAGCCTCCCAATATTTCCTATGCGAGCGAGAAGCCTCCCAAGAAAAAATATCGGATTATCTTTTGCTTCAAGGATTCAGGAGTAAGATGAATTAGTAACTTTACCCTGAAATTCATCTCTGAAATTCGGCGATTCAATGACAAACGTGGGAAGAGTCTCTAATATCGCAGAATCCAACCTCACATTTTGCACACTCGACGGTTCTTCTCCTGTAAAATGAAATGGAAGACGCCCAGGAGATGACGTGGGAAGAGTTCCGAATATCGCAGAATCCGACCCCACATTCCACGCCCTCGATGGTTCTTGTCCTGTTAAATGAAACGAAGGTCGCTCAGTAGATGATCTCCGTCATCTTCGTCTGAAAAATCCAACAGGGTCTCTCCAAATCCGTCTGGCATTATTGCGCAGCGAGCTGAACTGAAAAAACAAGAACAATTATGTCCAATCTTTGGTCTATTTCATGTGTCGTTGCTTCTTTATAGCCCTTTTACTCTAAAGTTCAAGACTTTTCCTGAAGCTTTCTTGAATTTTTCTCCCCTAACTACATCCACTCGTTGGTTTTGCTTGGAGATAGAGTGAGTAATCTCTTGTTTCAGTGAAGTGGGCTATGAGAACTCACCCACTTCCCTCACAAAAGGTGTAAGTGCCCCCTCGGATGATCTTTTTCAATCTTTTATCCCTATTTTCCTAAGTTTTCTTAGCTTAGTTGTTGGGTTAGTTTCCTTGGTGTATGTTTGCAGTCATTTGTCATTTATCTGTTGCATGTTTTCCTACTTACATTCATCTTTAAAAACAAAAACCATTGAAGGTTTCTTCACTTACTTGTTTGTTCATCTACATGTTTCAGGTGTGTTAGATAGATTCTTCTTAGTTGTTCAATTGGTTGATTATTTAGGGTCTTCTAGGTTTCATTTATAGGAAGAAAAGAAATAGAAAAATATTGCAATAAGTAGGTTGTATGGTTCATTGGATTTGTTTTTTCAAATTTTGCATGGTTTAACATACTTCATTGAAGAATCAAATGCAAATTGTATGCAAATATTCTTATCGATTTTTCTGTTGAGTCTTTAAAAGATCACTTGTTGCATGCATGTTTCCCTTTTGGGTAAATAACTGATATGACCCCAAGGGGGCATATATGGGGTTAAATGAACATGATATGATCCTAAGGGGAGACATATATGGGGTTAGATGTACATGCAATGTGTAAATGTATATGTAATAGAGTCAACCTAATAATAAAGGGTCACATAGAATGTGTGAATAGGTATATATGTAGAGATCATGTAGTCATTATTGAGGACATGTGAATTGTGAAGTATGAATATATTTGGATATTTGGAGGAGGTTATCCTATTATTTAAGGAGTTATTGTGTAACTCCTCTCTCTTATCTATCATGGAGTTGTGCTTCATGCTCACATTGGTGTACATGGTATGTACTTCTAGTTTATTTTTTATATTTTAATCATTTGGAACATAACATTTGGTATGATAGCATCGATCGTAGCATTTTGCTGCTTCAAACGAGTCATCTTAGAATTTTTTCTATAACTTTTTTCTTTTTTGTAAGTTTTTTTACTATGAAATGTTTAGAATACTGAGAAGACATAACAAAGTATGTTTGATAAAAATTTCAGGTTTTGAGTGATTTTACTTTTAGATATACATCCTGTGAAAGTTAGGGCTTTTTACTAGCTCTGAAATTAGTATCAAACGAGTCATTTTAGTAATTTTAATATAATGTTTGTTTGGTGATGTTTCATAATGTGAAATTTTCAAGATCCTAAGGATACATAGTGAAGTACTTGTGATAAAAAATTTAGTTTTTGTATCATTTTGATTTATGATATATGGACTATGAGAAGTAGGGGTGTTTGACTAGTCCTCAAACTAGCATCAAATAGGTGTTCTTGGTTGAAGTGTCATATCTAAAGCTTGGAAATTCAAAATTGAGTGCCACCAGTTTTCTTGGAAGGATACAAACAATATTATTTCAGGTTAAAATTTTAGAATAAGATATTATATAGTGGACATGTGGCATATTGTAAAAGTTTTTTATCTAGAAAGGTCCAAGAATCAACAAGGTTTACGAAAGTTAACATAAATTTCCCTTGGAACATAAAATTTTGGCTAGACATGTGGCTTTGAAATGAAGACATATCATAGTACTACATCTCTAAATTTTATATTCATAATGGCTAAAATTTCAGAGATGCATCAAAAGGAAGGTTGGCTAGAAGAACAAACTCCAAATTAGGGTTTTAAAAGGTATGTTCACTTAAAACTATCATAATTTTTTATTGGGATGTCCAATTAAGGTGATTCAAAATTCATTGGAAAGAGGAAACACAAGATAATATGTTGGAAAAATAATAATAACAATTTTGGAAATTATTGTCAATATTAAGGGAATAAGTGGAGGTTTGTAGTTGGATCCCAAGAAGAGCTAATAAAAATAACTGACTTTAGTGGAGATAAAGATAAAACTAAAATCAATCCTAGTGAATGGTTGAGGATGATAAGGAAAAATTGCAAGAATCCTTTTGGGGCAAGTTTTCATTTGAATAGTGAATCTAGAGAGTGGTGGATGAGTATTGATAAATGTATTATACAAAGTTCTACATGGGAAGTATTTCAAGAATTATTCTCAAACAAATGGATCGAGGACTAAAAAATGGAAGCGATGCATAAAATTCAAGATAAAGAAAAAGTTTTCAGATTGCAAAATGATATTGAATAACTAAGAATTTATATATTATTAAGAAAGATGATGAGTTTTGCAAGATTCAATCCCTTAATGAATCACTCATTAACGAGGTTAAGAATTTAAAGAAATAAAATATTAGCAAATGAAAGTTGGAAAATAATGAGTTAAAGGAAGAATTGAAAAAGAAAAATGAAGAAATAAAAAGGATGCATAAGCATAACCAATAAATTCTTAATGATGTTAATAAGGTGAAAAGGAAATTACATGAATCTAAATCAAATAATAGGGATGAAGTTGCTACCATAAAAATTGAAGAGAATTTGATCAAAACAATTGAAGAGGAAATATGAAAGAAGGTTAAGGAATCCCTAAACACTAATGAGGTAAAATCAGAAATGCAATCTATAATTCAAGAAGGATGTAAGAATTTGATGTTTGGGGTCACATTGCAACTTCAAAAGGAGAAAGATAAGACAATATTCAAGGTCACCGAAAGATACTTGAATAAGTTGAACTTTATCTAGAGGATGTACATGTCAAATATGATGGTATTATCTCCAATGTTAGAGTAATCAAAGACCAATGAAAGAGGATATAGAATGTCATTGTATCTAAAAACAAGATAGTTGAAATGGGTGTGCAGAGTGAAGGAAACCCGCCAAATGTGAAACCATATCGACACCCTCATTATTAGGAAATATTTCAAGGAGGACAAGAATATCAATATTAAAATTACAAAGGAAGAATATGGATTAATCATCAATATTCATGGAACATGGAATCAAAAAACCATTATTCAATAGGATATTATCAGATACCAACATATACTACAAATTGGAGAAGCTTCAACAACAATACATGGAATCAAGGGAAAAACAATTATGCAACAACTATCCGCCACATATTAAGACCGAAAAGAATTTATTTTGGATGGATGGATCATCATCATTGGAAAGAAGAAAGCAATAACATAAGAAAACCATATTACTTGGTTCCATCACATGTATATCCTTTAACTACAAAGTTGTTAGGACCAAGCTTTTTGAATGTGGGTACTATGATATGACCCCAAAGGGGTCATATATGGGGTTGAATGTATATGATATTACCCCAATATGGGGCATATATGGGGTTAAATGTATATGTATTGTTTAAATGTATATGTAATAGAGTTGGCCTAATAATAAAAACATAGTTACCAACTTAACGAGAACTCTCCAGAGTTCTGATTTTTGGGGGGTCCAATTTTTTACCCCGTTTTTTAAAATGGTGCTACCGATAGCACCCCCTCTCCGTTTTTAGGTGATTTTAAATATTTAAAACTTTTAGATCCACAATGTTTCCACATTATTTTTTTAAATGCTAATTTTTCATCTATTTTCATTTCTCTCTCTCTCTCTCTCTCTCTCTCTCTCTCTCTCTCCGTTTTTAGTATTTTTTTCATGCTTCTTTCAATCTTAAAATTTTTTTTTTACCATTTACTTTTTTTAAGTTACGATTTTTCATAGAATTTTGTCTCCTTAATTAATTTTTTGTTCCATACCTTTTAAATATAGTGAAAAACATAATTTTTAACACATTGTTTATCTTTACTTGAATAAATAAAAAAGAATTGTAGTTAAATAACACTACTTTTGAATATTTATAAAAAATATACACATTGTATAGTCATATTTCATAAAAAAACTATACATTTTGGTACATATTTCTTAAAATAACATGTCAAATAAAACATTTTTATGGACATAATTGAACAAAAAAAATCTAAATTTTATAAAAAATTATCATTTTCTTTCATATTTTTATACATTTGAAGTAAAAAAATAACAACATTTAATAAAATTTTCCAATGTATAGTGATTCACACACAAATAAAACGAAAAAAAGAAACAATAAAAAGATTCATCACAAAACAAAAATAGATACATCTTTATTCTTATTTTCAAATATGAAAGTCAAATCATTACAGTTATAACTCATAAAAAATTTGCAAAATTGAGCATCGTCTTCAAAGAAATTTTTAAACTAATCAACAATATCATATATCCCAAATTCATCATTCTCAACAGACACATTATCATCTTCTTCGATGTCATTTTGTGCTTCCATTGTGTCATTTTGTTCTTCCATTGGTTCTTTGATATTTGCAAGTTCTCCGAAGTGATCCTTTCTAATCATTCCTCCTAATGGTACTTGAGGTTCCTTTCACAATTTTGTCACCTTTGATTCACTAAAATCTCATTTCCTTAAACCAACTTCTTGCATTTCATCTAGAAGAGTTGGAATAGCATTAATTCTTTGTTGAGTAAAATTGCACTGCATTGGATCACTTTCAATGGCTATGCAATTCCTTCTTTTTTGTAGGCAATATGCTAATGTTGTACTTAATCACCAAATACAAAATAATTAATGAAGTTAGATACTGTAAAAAGATAAATTAAAAATAATCTAAGATTGAAGTATGAGTTCATAAATATTAGATCATAATTCTTACCTGAACCCGAGAACAAATCCAAAACCCAATCTCCTTCATTTGAAAATTTATCTATAAGATAATTAATTAATGCTTGTGGTTTTTGATAAATGTTAACCATCTCTTCTTTCAAATATTTTTCCTCATATGTTAGATTTCTAACCACAACATTGTATACCAATATACTACTAGGAGTCTCTCCATCATTTGCATTGACAAGAATAGAATTATAAGAATCATCTTTTGTCTAGGTTGCAATATGTATACTCTCAAAATCACATTTAAATAATTCTTTCTTGGAGCTCTGAATATTTGGCTTGTGCCTGTAACATAAATAAGTGAAAATTCAATTAACTTGTGAATTAATAAAATTGTTTTATAATCTTAATTGCTAAACATACACTTTCAATATCTTACCAAACAAATTGCATCCTTGTCTTTTATTTCCCCTTGAATCTTGATTGTACTAATCCTTGTTGTGTGTCTAAATGAAATACTAGAAATATCCAAAATGGTGATGTTGTAACTTCTGTAAATCCCATAATCACTTTATTGAAAGCTTGGTAAGTATAAGGCTCAATATCATATTCAATGTTTGAGACATTATAACCATGAGGGATATCCGCAATAACTAGGGAGTATTCTTTTTTAGGATCAATACTTGCAAGTTTTTAACAATCACCTAATATCACTTTATATTGAACAGTGTCGAGCCTATTCCAAATGTAGTGATCAAGGGTGTCGTCAAATTGAACATTTTGAACACGTCTCCTTCTTTCTCTTTCAGACTTGTCTTTTTGAATAAAACTTTTGAAAGTTTCAACTACTCCATCTGCATTCTTCTTTGGAATATTTAATTAAACAAACAAACATATACTTATATATCTATATCTATTAAAATATAAATAAATTAACTTACAAACGAATAATATGAATGTAATAAATCAACATACATTTTTGAATGAAAAAAATAAATTGTTTCAATATTGTTGAAGAGCTTGAATCTGGATAGTTGAGTTTAACATCATCCAAAATTTATTCATTCAATATCTTGACCATATCCTCTGGTATTTTCATATACACCTTGTGCCTAAATAAAACAAAAATAATGTTAAACTGATATTAAACTGAAAAAATTAATTATCTTGTCCTAACATAACTAAAAATAATTCAAGAGACTTACTTTTTAAATTCATCACACATTTCTTCCATTGACAATTCTCCCGACCTAACATGTGATAATATACTTATGATAATTTTATCATCCTTCACTCCTTGTATTGATATCCAAGGTTAAATAGTCATATCATTAGGAATATTTCGAATGTGAGGACCTGTCATACTTGTGCCACATATCAATGGTTTAACATTCTTAACTCTCTGATTTTTTATACCAACATTTTCCCATACGGTGAAGATCTCATCTATCAAATCCCATACATGTCCACTTCTAAATCCCAATTGAAAATATTTATCCACAAATCTAAATATATCAATTCCTTTGCGATATTTTTCTTTTGTATTTTCATCATCAAGTGGGAATCCTATTTCCATACAACATTGTTTCCAAAAATTAACATCAACATTTGATCTCTTCCCGTGGCATATTTCAGAAAATTCATTGTGGATAAATCTCACCCTTTGAATGAAGGTCATAGACATTTTGTACTAATTGTTTGTGTTATGATCCCATGCCAGTAACGTTTTTTTCTGAATCTATTAAACCGACATAAATTATGCATTTCACTATCTCAAAAATATGATTATTGAGATATTCTTGCATCAATTCTCTTCTAGCCTCGAAGAATGATTTCCTCCAATCACATAATATTTGTAGTCAAAACATTTTGATCTATCAAATTCTTCCCTTGTAGGAACTTCCATTGGGTCAACAAGAACTAGGTAGTCAACCACATGTGCATATGGATTGTATCTAATCAATGCTTTCAAATTGTGAATATGCAAGTTATGTGGTTTTCTAATTTAATATTTTTCCTGCCCTTCTATGGGTTTATAAAGTTGTTCCAGTTTCAACTGAAATGTGTGGCCATCATCAACTAAGTTTGTCTTCCTCATTCTATTTCGAATGGCGTTTTGTGTTGTTTTCATAATACCATCCTCTAGATCAGCACCTGGTGTTATTATTTCTTTGCTTCCTTTAGAACTTTCACTATAATACTCTAAGCTAATGATGGCTTCTTGAACATTATCAACATTTATTTTCTTCCTCTTATGATTTAAATGTGTTTCATCTAAATCAATGATTTCTTCATAATCAATAGGAATAGACTCATCATCAACCATCACTCTTTTGTATTTATCTTGTTTGTTCTTTTTGCGAGGAGTGATAGCCTCATTGGGATCAATCTCACAAAAATCTTCATTTGGAGTTTCCTCATTTTCAAATGTAACCCTTTTAGGAGTTCTAGAATGAGGATTTTTCTTTCTTCTTTCATGTTCTTCTCTGTCTACTCTTGCAGGTTCAACCTCCATTACTTTCTGTTTCTTTTTATTTCCTTATTGTGTATTTTCAATATGAAAAGTGTTGATGACATCCATGATATGATTCTTTGTAGAGTAAATCCCCACTAACATATGGGAAAGTCGTTCAGCAAAATCCTGTAAAAATAAAATATAACATTTTCATGTTAAATAAAATTAAAACATTACCATGATACTAAAAATAATAAACGACACAAAAATAGAAATAAAAAACTTATATTGCCTTTCTCAATCTCATCAACGATGGATGTACATAATTTTGAAAAAAAAAACATTCATGTTATAATTGCTCAATTTGAAACAATATCTAAAATTGATATAAGTTCTCCTTTGTTTGACAAGTGCATAAACAATATCTGTGGCTAGCACCAAACATATATCCCGTAACAAGCCAATTTCCTGATAATTTCCTTACGCATGTTCTGATTCGGCACAATACAAATATATATGATCTCCATTGTTTCATTTCTTATCTTTAACAAACCAAGAATATTCTTGTTTGTTTTCACCTTCCATAGATTTCCACTCTCTAACATTCTTCATTGCCTTTGATAGCTCAGGTGTTAAGCTATCATTTTGTTGCCTAACATTGATGGAGGTTCTAGTTGCATTTTTTGATGCCATTATTGCAAGTCGCGATCGATATATTTTCATAGATAATATATTTCCAGACATTTTCGTATATTAAGATAAAAAACAAAATTGGGCCTTTCACATTATAATAAACTAAAAAACACAACATTGATTATAAAAACTAATTTAAAAAAAGATTACATTTTTAGTTTTGCGTGTTGAGCTTGGCTTAAATTTTAGATTAAATTGGGCTTAATAATTAGTTTTATGGTTTTTTATTTAATTTTTCTTAGTTTTGCGCCTGGGGCTTGGCCGTGGGGGCTGGGGTGATGTTGTACATATAACATATATGTTATAATGTTATAATGTTATAACATATATAAAATATATGTTATAATGTTATAACATATAACATATATGTACATATATGTTATATGTTCAACATCTCCCTAGCCCCCACGACCAAGCCTCAAGTGTAAAACTAATTAAATTTAAATAAAAAACCATAAAAAAACTAAAGAAAAAAATTAAAAAATATATCTAAATTTCATTTTTTTGTATTTTATTTTCAAAAAATCTTTAGGATTTTGTTAATATTTTATGAAAAAAGTCTCAAATGTTTTTAAAAGTTGGGTTTTTTTTAGAAAAAAATAGAAAACATCTATGTTTTTTAGAAAAAAGTAGAAAACATGTAAGAATTTAACAAAAAACTAACCTATGAAATGCTAAGTTCTCCTCTTTGCTTGCTAGATTCTCCTCGGATGTCTTCTTGGTGTTTTAGTTTGATCCAAATCATTAAAAAATACTGCCCAAGATATAACAGAATATAAAAAGATAAAACAAGACTGTGTATATATAACACAAATGATATAAATTATTGTTAGTATAACGAATGTGGGATAAATAAAAATTAAGTATATTGTCTACATATATACCTAAAATTATATGGATCATCAATATGTTTAATAAATGTGGGATAAATAAATAAACATGATAAATATTGTATGTAACATGTAAATAACAAAATAGAAGAGTAAAGATTGTTTTTAATTTTTAAGGGAAAATATGCGGAAAAAAAAATTTGGGGGGGGGGCGGCGGTGGAATTTGGAGGGAAAATTTTGAGGGGGAAATTTTGGAGGGAATATGAATATTTTGGGGTGAAATTTTTGGGAATAGTTTTGGGGGGAATTTTGGAGGGAAATTATATTTTTTTTTAGGGGGGTGGTGGGGGAATTTAGAGGGAAAATATCATTATGCATGTTATAATAATGTCATAAGGAGGGTGAGAATTTCTATCATTCTATGTTCTTAGAGAGAAGGGATGGCTTCATCAAATAAATAAAAATTTGTTTTTGAGACATCAACAAATTATTCGTATACCTCTTCTGTTGGGATTGGGAAATGCCATATGAATGTTTGTAATGCAAATGAGGCATCATATTTTTCAGCTAGTCATAATTTTGATCATGGTGCAAGCAATTGTATTCAAAATGTTCCTCATGAAAGTCCTAAATCAGAGGACTTTGAAGGCACCGATGATGAAGATGAGGAATATGATGGTGATAAATCTAGTCAACAGTTTAATAGTAATGAAAATAATCAAAATGTAGGTCAAAGTGGAGATTATGATCAATGTTTAAATGATTGGGATGAAAAGTTTCCTCCAAGTGAGGAGTTTGAACGTACCGATGAAGATTTCCAAGTCACCAATGAAAATTAGGGAGAAATTCCCTCAAGTGGAAATTTTAAAAGCAGTGAAGATGATTATGACAATGCTGGACACTTTTTCCCGAGTGGGGAATTTAAAGACAACAATGTTTGTGATTATGAATTTCCTCCTAGTGAGGATTTTGAAGGTACTGATGAAGAGTTTCCTCCAAGTGAGTATTTCCAAGGCACAAATGAGGATGAATAAGAATTTCACCCAAGTGAGGATTTTAAAAGTAATGATGATGATTATGGCAATGTTGCACAGTCTTTCTCGAATGAGGAATTTAAAAGAAGCAATGTTGGTGCTGATGATTTCCTTCAAAGTGAGATTTTGAGGGTACCGATGAAGATAATGAAGATTTTCCTCCAAGTGAGGATTTTGAAGCTAGTAATGAGAATGATGAAGAATATTTTTCAAGTGGCAATTTTCAATGTAGTGAATATGATTATGCCATTGGTGGTCACTCTTTCCCGAGTGATAAATTAAAAAGGAACAATGTTGACGTTGATTTTCCTCCAAGTGAGAATTTTCAAGATATTGATGAAGGTTTTCAAGGTACTAAGCAAGATGGTGAAAAATTTCACTCAAGTGGGGATTTTCAAAGCAATGAAGATGATTATGTCAATAGTGGACACACTGTTGATGATTATTTTCCTCCAAATGATTATGTTGATGATGATGTTCTCAAACATTTAGCGACAACAAATGAAGGTGATCGACATTCTCTACTTCAGTCTCCTGACAATGTTTTGCTTGATACTCCTTGTGGTGATAAGGAAAATCCTTCTAGTGAGGATGATGAAATAGTGGAGACATTGCAAAGAAACAATGTGTCTAGGACCAATATCATACCTTTTTATATCGATCCAAATCATTCTAGTTATACAAGGTCTAGGAAATAATTTCTCACTAAATCAATTTCCATAAAAGAATTGATTTCAAGTGAATGTTGTCAAAAGAATTGTTTGAAAATCATGGACTACATGTATTCCTTGAATAAAAGGAAGACATATTTGTCAATGAATAAGAGCATGAAAAATTCATATTTGATGGGGTGCATGATATCCACCAATACATGATATGATTATCGCATTGGGGATATTTTACTTTGTAGAAAGGATTTAAAAAAAATTCACTCAATTGGTAATCTTCGTCTATCAAGAATCCAAACAAGGTTGGAAACATATCCATCATGTTATTCAAAGGTACATCATGGACGAGAGAGTGGGCCATTCAAAAACACTGCATTGTGATGGATTCGTGATTTATTTTCCAAACATGGAGAGTGTATTTCAGATAGAGACACAATACATATTCCAGATAATTTTTCAAGGAGGTAAATCTACAACTTGTACAAAGGATACACTGAAGGTGTTGAAGGAAATGGTAATTTTATTACATGCGCATATTTTACAAGAATATGGAAGAAACAATTCAACAATGTTCGTATTCCTAATAAGTCAAGGATGGGGATTTGCAGTATGTGTGCTACTCTTAAATCAAGAAGAGATAAATTTGAAGGGGTAGAAAGATGTATGTATTTACTAATTTTCTTCCTTTTAAATTGAATAGTTATCAACTATGAAAACATATGATCAATATTTCCATTTTATGTCATGTCCAGATTCCATAATCAAAGCACTTCAAGAACATCATAATCAACAATCAAGCGAAAGACAAAAGTTGTACAAACATCAGAAGAAGTGTTATGATTCTCCAAACAAATATTTAGGTATGATAATTGTTGGCATGGACCAGAAGAAAACACTTCTACCACATTTTTTCCGTACACCCAAAAATTTACAGGAAGAGAATTTCATTCAGTTTCACTTGGTTGGTTGTATGGTTTTCAATGGAAAAATGTGTCCAAGAGTTTACTTCACAGCTCCAAATATTCATAATGATACAAGTCTGACCATCATCATAATTCATCATGTTCTCACTCACCGGTCTGGAAATATTCCTCAATTTCTCTATCTACAGCTGGAAAACACTAGTCGTGAAAATAAAAATCAAATTGTGTTTGGATATCTAAGCATGCTTGTTGAAATGAGAATCTTTCAAAAGGTGAAAGTTGGTTTCCTTCTTGTTGGACAAACTCATGATCATATTGATCAAATGTTCAGTCATTTTTCAATAACATTGATGAGGGAAAATGTTGGAATTCTACCATCATTGATTGAATGTATCAAGAAAGCATACATTCCAGAGCCTTTTTTTTCATATATTAGAATAAACTATTGACATGCGACGATTTATTCAAGGATCACATTGTGAATAAAAATGTATTGAGCATCTTAATGACATTGGCTTCCAACATCAATTTTGTTTAAAAGAAATTTGATGGGAAAACACTTATATGGGGAAAGAAGTATTCAACTACTACAGAATGGGGGCCTTCATCAGGTTTATCATTTTTGAAGTTCATTCCATATCGTCATATTTTTTCATCAAAGTTATTATTTTTACATTCAGTTGTTGAAATCCATAATCCAGGAAGGCGTAATAGAGATGTATATTATTCTGAATTCCTGGAAGAAATTAAGAATTCCATTAAGGATACACATGAGTACTTTGATGTTGTTGATTATGTTTGGTGGGAGTCTTTTTTCAATAGTCAAAGTGACATAATTTCAAGCTTAACAAATCAAGATACAATGTTGAGGACTCCATTTCATTGGTCACAAAATATGCCAAACGAATCTGAAGAAACAAACATTGTTGAAGTTCAAGAATCTCAAGGTACTATTGAGTTTACACAAGAAGAGGAAAGAGAAATGTATATTGGTTTGCAAAGGTCACGTTCACAATGTAAATCCATGGAAGAACTTTACAGGGGTTCAATAGAAGATATTAAGGAGGGTAGCATGATTGTAGTTTTAGTGAATGAAGATCCACATGGTTATCCATTCTGGATAGGAAAGGTTATAAAGATTGAGAAATAAAATGATGATGTTATTGCAATTGAAGTGCATTGGTATGCAACAATTACACACCCATTCAATGGTGTGTATAAGCCAGATATGGTGGTTGAGAAACATGTCAATAGAAAGAGAAAAAGAAAGGGTCAAAATACAACTCGTCGTCGCACTGCCCTCTTAAAATTAGATGATGTTGGCATACTTGTTTATGACTTCAACTTGACAAAGAGAGGAACTCTTCGCTCCAAGACAACAGATATTATCAAGAGTTTGTTGCCGCAAGAAATAAATTCAAGATGGGAGTCTGTTGAACCTAGTCATAGATCTAAAAGGATTTTGACATCTGAAATGTTGGGCATGGATGTAGACTCAAATGGTGCATTCATCGACAATAGACAAGAGTATGGATCATATGCATCCTCATCAAAACATTCATCTGAAGACAATGTAGACTCTTATGGTATTTCAGAAACCATGAGTCAATCTAAATAAGTGTATAGAACATTTTACGAATTTTTGATCCATATAATATTTGTATGGTAACTAAAAATGAGAATTGAACTTACATATGATCTTACATGAAGTTATGAATATTTTTTTATGTTTTATGAATGATATGTTTTTTTTATTATGGATAATATAATAAAATTTCTTAGCTCATATTTTTTGAGTGTGGTCAATATAACAATACTTTTAAGAAATTATTTATGTTTCATTCAATGTAACTTGTATTTACTTTTTTATTATTAAAAGTAAAAAATTATTAAAAAGTGACGTTGAATTTTTAAAGTATATTGTGATATTTTCATGGAATTATGTATTACCTTGTGCTTTGCGTAATAATAACATTTAAAAAGTAAACATTTAAGGGTTTCTTTTATGATTTTGTTTACAGTAATGATGACTTCTTTTACCACATTATAAAAATGTGTCATTTTCACACCCCAATTTTAGAATGGGTGCTACAGGTAGCAGTACTTTTCAATTTGATGGTTGATTTTAAGGTTTTGATTTTAATGGTACCAAGTGATAAAAATACGATTTCAAAAGATCTCAAAATTTAACGTTTTGAAAAGAAAAAGAAAAAAATCAAAAACATCTTATTTGTTTTTAGGTGTTGATTTTAAGGTTTTTCTGAGCTACTGTGTAAGTTTTCAAGGCCATGTTTTAAAATTATTGTAATTTTGACCTCGTTTTAAAAAAATGGTACTACCGGTAGCACCAATTGTTTATTTGGGGGTTGATTTGGATGTTTTTTATGCAAAAATATGGGTTTTTTAGGCCAGAGTTCTCGTTTTGAGGTCACAGTTCTCATTAAGTTGGTAACTATGTTTAAAGGGGCCATATGTGAAATGCGCGAATAGGTATATATAGAGATCATGTAGTCATTATTGAGGACATGTGAATTGTGAAGTATGAATATATTTGGGTATTTGGAGGAGGTTCTCCTATTATTTAAGGAGTTATCGTGTAATTCATATCTCTTATATATCTTGGAGATGTGATCCATGCTCACATTGGTGTAAGTGGTCTGTACTTATGGTTTATTATGATATTTTAATCATTTGGAACATAACAATAACACACAATTAAAGAAAACATTAAACTTAAAAAGAACTAGACTTTCTCTTTTCAAGAAAATGCACAATAGTCTAGGTTTTAGAGCCTTGTGATAGGTTGGTGAGTAAAATATCCAAAGCCATAAAAATGAAAATTAGAGTTGATTAAAGAGTGAGAAGTCTAATATTATCAAGGATCACTTGTTGGGAATTCTCCTCTAACATAGGATTCAACAACAAGGTCGCAATAGAGTAAGTGAGGGTGATATCCCCTCCTTTTCTTATTTTTGTGTCCATTGGATTTTTTCATATACGAGGGTTTACTAATTACCAAGTCCATCTAGGTGTTGGTCCTTTTGGAAGCTTTTGGCTTTGATATATTATCCATACGTGTAGTCCTGACCTATGACTATTCCACTTGATCATTGATTATGAATTAGCAATGCCAATGGCTTGTACTAGGTTCTCAAATGGGTGACTATGAGGGGAAATACTCATGGTACCTGAGGCAGATGACTAATTTTCATTTTGAATTCTTTGTAGGGTTTTCATTTCTTGAGGGAACTTTCACCATAGTTGAATGTCGTGAGAAGGTTACCATAATTGTCTCACTTATTCGTTGATTTGTCTTGAGACTTAATCAACCCATATTGATATTTGGAAGGTCCTTTGATTATATTTTCACTACATTGACTGAGTACCTTGTCCACTTGGGCAGATATTTGGAAATGTGGTTTATGCCTATTGATTTATTCTAGGTAGTTTATAGTCGTGTGTTGCTTTGTATAGTTGGCCTTAGGTTGTGTCTATCCCACCACTTTTAGATTGTTTATTCAAAGTGGATAACCAACCATTATGTTGGGAAAGAAGGCATAGGATTGATAAATATGACTCTTCTAAACCAATCCATGAGACTCAAATGGATGTGGACAATCCTACGAGAGAATATCTCACTAACAAGGAGCTTGAATCCTGGGCATTTGTGAGGAATTTAGATGGTCATGTTTAGATTCCTGGGGGTAATCCTTTACCAAAGAAAAATATGAATCTCAATGATATGAATCTTGATCCCATCGAGATTGAGGATCTCAATGATATGAATCTTAATAATTTTAACCCTCCTCTATCTGAGCCTCTCACCTCTTCACCTTTTCACACTTAGGTCCATAATAATTTGAGTTTTTAGTGGCCAACAATGGACAACACTTTTAGTTCATACGGGTCTAGGGGATTCACATGCCCTCATTGACTATCATTGGTGGGTGACTTACTCTTGCCATAAAATTATCACCAAGAACGGTTGTGATAATCTCATTGAGTGGAGTGTTTTCACCTCCTTTGACTATTCCCAATAATGGGATGGGACCTCAACCATGTACCTCATATGGTTGAGGTTCCTCTTATTTTGGAATTCCAACTATAGGGATGTCATATAATTATATCCAGTTTCCCTCATATTTTTCCTAGTCTCAATATGTTTGAGGGGATTTCTTCCACCCCTTTTCCCGCTTTCCCATTGGGAAGGGCACATATCCCCCCATCTACATCGACACTCGGAAGCAGAGCCATTCTGTCATCTGGGTTTCCTAGTGGGAACCAACTTCCTCAAGTTTTTGGTAACTAAATGGGTAGGATATTTCCTTCAATGGGAATTCCAATGGAGAGAAATCTATTTCCAGTTCATGGCATCCAGGAAAGTAGTGCCTTCCCATCTACAACAATTCCTTCAGGAAACAATCCATTTCTTTATTTCTTGAATATCATTTATGAATGTATTCCTCTTTATGTTCAAGCATTTCCTACTTCCAACCAACAAACCTACAATCATTGTGAACCTAGTAGTGGTTACGCCTAAGGAAACTCTTTTGTGATTACGAACCATACGGTGGGTCAAAACCATGGAAGTTGGAACTTGAATCTCCTCCATTTTCTTGTAACGTTGAATATGCCTAACTTTGTGAAACTTGCAAATGACCCAGTGTTGCATGATTTGAATTGGGCCCCAGCTCCCACTAAACTACCTTTGAATATACCAAAATTCAAAGGTAAGGTTGGTGAGGATCCAGGTAACCATGTGATGCATTTTTATCTTTGGTGTTCCTTCAACTCTGGGATGGATGATTCCATTAGGCTTAAGATTGTTTCAACGAACCCTAACTAGCATAGAAAAAAAATGGTATATCAAGCTTCAACGAGTGTCTTTTCAAATTTTCAACACTCTTTCCTTGACTTTCTTGAACCATTTCCAATTTTATGTTTGGTACAACTCTGGAACTAAAATATTATCCACTTTCTCAAAATATGATACGACTCATATTTATGATCATATTCAAGAGTGGCAGAGGCGATGATGAATGATAAAATATTTGATTCAAAAGAATTATTGTTGGAGTGGTTATTGAGGTATTTGTGTTATTATATTTAGAAGGATGTCTCCCTTTTAGGGGTAACTAATTAGGAGGAGGCAATGTTTAGGGCCCAACAATTAGACTTGGTTTATTCCTAGTCTAGAGTCTTGTATGATTTTTTTCCTAATGCATCAAGGTTGGGTATTGACTCGATGAAGCCCAATATAGGACCACATCTTGATGGTGTGGTTGGTTTCATTGATAATTTCATCACTAACTAGATGGGATAGATGCATCTTCATCCACCTACATCCCATTATTATACCACCTCCACCTCCACTCATATCCAATCATTCGATCTACACTCTATGAAAACATCTAACCCAAAGGGTAACCGATAACCCAGAGAAAAGAAGAAAAAAATTGATAAGGAGAAGGGAAGAGGAAATAACATGGGAAATAATAACAACACTGGTGGGGATTAAAAAGAGAAGAAAAAGGTAAGTTTTCCTTACAAACATTGTAAGGAGGAACTGTTGGATTACTAAAAGGGGGGTTGAATCAGTAATAGAGCATTTCAATCCTTTTTAACCACAAAATGCAAGTGTTATATGCATGTCGCATTATCATCCAATAATTGCATAGCGAATAAAAAATGAACAAATGATCAATCATACACATACACATTACACCAATGTTTTTACATGGAAACCCGAAGAGGGAGAGAAACACAAAATGATTTTTCTTATATGTATTTAAGAATTACATTTATTGGAAGCACCAAATTCCTTTATTTTCCAGCTGCAACTGGAAGGAGGCTCCAACCCCCTAGTTTTTCAGGCTACAACCTAAGGGAAGCTCCAACTCCCCAATTCTCTGGCTACAACTAGAAGGAGGCTATAACCCCCTATGTTCTCCGACTACAACCGAAAGATGGATACAACCACCTATCCTTGCCCCATCCAACCACCCTGATGTAGAAGTAGAATGATGGAACCACTTTCACACTATCATTGTGATATATACCACTGCAAACCTGTACCAATCAACCTACACCAACAACCTGTAACAACCTGTAATCAACCTGTACCATAAACAAGTGCATCAACCATGCACCAACCTGTACCTCAACTTGTACCACCAACGAGTACATCAACCATGCACCAAATATGTACCAATCATGCATAAAATACATAAACTATGACTCATCAATATGTACCAACATCATCAACTATGAACCTCGTGTATGCGCCAACTCATCAACTACTTGTCTCAACCATGTACCCACCATGTAACTCAACCAGAAGCCCTCACCAATTTCATCATCCAAATCTGAGTTTTAACTCTATAATAGACCTGGTGTAAATGATCACATACATATAAATATTCCTTAACTTTAACAACAAGAGACTACAATTTTCATCAAACTTTACTTTAGTCTCACATGACTAATTTTGGATTAGTCAACAACCCTAATTTGCAATAATCATAACTATGTACCTATAATGAATAAAGATATGAAAATGATACACAATGTTCTTCAATTTATTTTATACAATTTCTCCAGACTTCACTACTTGGAAACTCTTAGAAAATGAGTTATAGAAAAAATGGCATACCTTGTTCAATTCTGTATTATTCTCGAGAGCAAAATTGTAAAGCGTAACCTGCACGAAATATTTGTTGTATGGATATGAAAATGGTACATAGATTACTACATAATTGTACTCTAACCAATACATTTGGTATTACTAAACTTGTATATGTGATGAAGAATTTATGACGTTTTTACCAGAAACACTTGTTTTAGACTAGTTTCAGGACTAGCCAAAAACCCTATTTTCCACGGAGTGTAACTCCAAAAATACAATGACCCACAAGATGAAATTTTTATCACAACTACTTGGATATGTTTATGCAATGATATAGAAATGTTAAGGTCTGAATCATTCTATAAAAAAAAGTCATTGCAAAAATGGTGAGATGATCTGTAAATAACATACCTTAGAAAACATCATAAAAAGAATTTATCCTCCCTTGAATTTTGGCCTTCTTTACTTCTCCTTCCCTCTGAAATCCGTCTTAGATATCCTTTGGTTACCTTAGTAACTTGTATATATTCAATATTCTCAAGTGTTACTTTAAAATTAGTGACCCTTGCCTCTTGTTTATACTTTTATGTAGCTTCCTCAAGGGGTTACCTTCTAACCATCTTAAACCACTTTCCTTATTTTAGGGCTACCCCACTTCTAACCATTTGTCCACTTAGTAATTTATCCATTAAATTTATTATTTAAATCATTCCTTTTGTATCCACTTTGACTTATAGTA
Organism: Picea engelmannii; assembly: GCA_009831015.1. Lineage (NCBI taxonomy): Eukaryota > Viridiplantae > Streptophyta > Pinopsida > Pinales > Pinaceae > Picea > Picea engelmannii. The sequence goes on along the minus strand of ML793492.1, from coordinate 319,016 downwards.
CACTCATCACTTAACTTTATTATTTATCTTCTAAAATCTCTTAAACCACTTTCCTTATTTTAGGGCTAACCCACTTCTAACCACTTGTCCACTTAGTAATTTCTCCATTAAATTTATTATTTCAATTATTTGTTTTGTATCCACTTTGAATTAGAGTACACTCATCACTTCACTTTATTATTTAAAATTTTTATTATTTGCAACTAATTTGACTACTTTGACCTTTTGGGGCTTCTAGATGACTCATGAGGGTTCTCCAACTTCACATGGCCATGACTCTCTAACCGTGAGGAGTTATGTGATGTTACACATACCACTGAAAATTGAATGACATGTAATATCCATGTAGAATAATCTTGCCTGCAGATATATCAAAAATCATGTCATTATCCATCAAACAAACTTGGGTCCATTACCCAAACCTTTGTGCTACCGGAATTCGCTACCGAACTTTCTTCAAGGGTTGACATCAATGAAAACCAACCCAATTAATCAAAAATCTCCCCCTTTGGCATTGATGGCAACACACTGATGTAACATTGAATTCATGTCATGAAATACTGAATTCATATCACTCATGCTTCCCCTTGACCATCACTCCCCCTGGAACCATGTCTCTATGCACTGAATCAGATAAATATCTCCCCATTTTTCATCAATGGAAAAGGTATGTTTCCATCCAGGGTTTCTCCCCCTAATTGAACTGTCCTTGGGGATACTCCTCCTGACAAAATTCTTCCTGAAACTGATCTCCTAACCTAAAATTTCCTCTTTATGGTGCTTCCTCATGTAAATATAATACATATAATATAAGCATTAAAAAGCATTCATTTTGGAGTAGAAATTACTCCGAATCTCTGGCAAATATTCTCAAAGGATTCTATTGGAAGAGGTTTTGTAAAGATGTCTACCACTTATTCTTTTGTGCCCACATATTCAACTCTAATGTTCTTCTCTACAACCCGTTCTCGTAGAAAGTGATACTCAATTGGAATGTGCTTCGTCTTGGAGTGCATCATTAGGTTCTTTGAGATACCGATGGCGCTTGTATTATCAAAATAGGTTGGAGTGGGCTCATCATACTCAACCTGTATATATGTTAGAGTTTTTTTCATCCATAGAACTTGTGTACAACATGTTGTTACTGCAATATACTATCCCTCGGTTGTAGATAAGGATACTGATGATTTTTTCTTTCTTATCCATGATACTAAAAACTCACCCAAGTATAATGCTACTCCACTGGTGCTTCATTGGTCATCAATGAAACCTGCCCAATCTACATCTGTTTAGACAATATGTGATAGATCCTTTCCTTTTGGATACCATAATCCAAACTCTTTTGTTCCTTTGAGATATATGGAAATCCTCTTCACTTCTAATACATGTGATTCCTTTGGTGATGCTTGAAATCGTGCCACCTCTCCAATTTCTTGCATTACATATGGTTTGTATGTTGTCACATATAGTAAGCTACCAATCATTGACCTCTATTTCCTCTGGTCTGTATACTTTGAATCATCATCTTTGCTCAACTTGCAACTATTTTTCATAGGAGTGGTAATTGGTTTACAATCTTCCATTCTGAACCTCTTTAGCATTTATATGATATAATTAGTTTGAGAAATAAAAATTCCTTGGTTTCTTTGATGTATCTGAAGACCTAGAAAGAAGGATAGTTCTCTGAGTAATGAAATTTCAATTTCATTATGCATATCCTTTGCAAATTTTTGGCTTAACATGTCATCATTGCTTCCAAAAATAATGTCATCAACATAAACTTCAATTAATGAAATACTATCTCGATTTAATTTGATGTAGAGGTTGTAATCTACAATTCCTTTTATGAACCCTCTCTGCTGTAGATATTTATCCAGCCTAGAGTACCATGCTCTAGGATCTTGTTTTAGACCATGCAAGGCCTTCTTTAATTTACACACATAATCTGCATTCTCTCACAAGTGAAATCCTTATGGCTATTCAATGTAGACTTCTTCTTCAAGTTCCCCATTCAAAAAAGATGATTTCTTATACATATGATACACTTTAATATTCTTTGATCATGCATAAGATAAAAGAAATTAGATTGTTTCCATTCTAGAAACTGGGGAAAATGTCTCTTCAAAGTCGATTCCTTCAAATTGTACATATCCTTTACATACCAATCTAGCTTTGTTTCTTGTAACCTGTCCATATTCATTCAATTTATTTCTAAATACCCACTTTGTTCCAATCACATTCTTATTATTTGGTCTTGGAACCAATTCCCAAGTGTCATTCTTCTCTATTTGATCCAATTTTTCATCCATGGTCTTATTCCAAAATTCATCCTTGCTAGCCTCTTCAAAACTTTTTGGTTCAATCGTAGATTAGAGTGCTAGGTGCATTTGTTCTGGTGAACAAATTCGTCTTCTAGTCTCAACTCCTGTATCTTTGTTTCCCATAATCTAATCTGAAGGATGATTCTTTTATACTTGTTTTCTAGGTGTCTTTGGAGGACCTTTTTGAACTTGTTCTTCTATCTAATCGTCTTCATCTTCCCCTTCTACTTCTTCTTCGTAAAGTTGTTCCATTGATTCATTTTCTTCTTCCTTTAATTCTCGTCCACCTGTTTCATCAATGGTTACATTGATGCTTCCCATAACTTTGTTCAACCTCAAATTGTGACACTTGTAGGCTTTCCTTGTACTTGATTAACTAACAAGTACTCCTTTATCCACATGAGAGTCAAACTTTCCCATTCGACCATCTTCTCTTTTGATGTAGCATTTGCTTCCAAATACGCTTAAGTGTTTCACATTTGTTGGTCTTCCTTTCCATAGCTCGTAGAGAGTTTTTTCAATGTTGTTTTTTAGCATTACTTTGTTTTGAATGTTAAATATTGTATGCATTGCATGTGTCCAAAATATATCTGTCAATTTGGAATCCACTAGCATTGTTCGAGCCATTTCTTGTATTGTCTTGTTCTTTCTTTCAACAAATCCATTATGTTGAGGTTTCCTAGCAACGAAGAATTTCATTTTTATTCCATGCTTGCTTCAGTAGTCCATAAATTCCTTTGAAGTGAACTCTCCTCCATTATCATATCTCAAACATTTTATTTTTGAATCCATTTCACTCTCAACAATTTCCTTGTATACCTTTAAGTTTTCAAAAGCTTCTTACTTACTCCCAAGAAAGAAAATGATAGTCATTCTTGTATAATTGTCAACTAATAACATAAAGTATTTATCATCTTTTAAACCCTTTGTTGTATTTCGTCCAACTAGATCAGTATGCATAACTTCCAATAGTCTTGTCATTGAATATTCCTTTGATTTGAACCTGGTCTTTGTTTTCTTTCCTTGTTGGCAATGCTTGCATAAAGTGTTGGTTGGTTTCGTGATCTGGGGAATTTATCTAATTGCTTCCTTTTTGTTGACTTTAACAAGGTTATCAAAGTGTATGTGACCCATTCTTCTATGCCATATCCAACCTTCATCTTCGTTTCCTAGACAACACTTTTCATTTCTAATTTCACTTAATACATATATGTTTCTTGAAGTTCTTGCAGTTGTTGCAATCTATTTTCCTAAACCTTATTTTCTTATCTCGCACTTTGTGAATCAAAAGTAACTTTATGACCTTGGTCACACATTTTACTCATGCTTAGAAGATTATGTTTCATATCTTCTATTAGTAGAACATTTTATTCCTTGGTATTGTGGTTTCCAATTCTGACTGTGCCTTTTCCAATGATTTTATCTTAATCATCATTTTCGAAGGAGATTGATCCGTCTCTTTCCTTTCTTAATGTAAGAAACTTTTCTTTATCAGTTGTCATGTGTTTTGAACAACCATTGTTAACATACCAACACTGTTTCTTCTGCTTATCTTGTAGAGCGAGTGTTCATTATTCATTTCTATATTGATTCTGTTTTCTTATCCATGTTCTCTTCTGAGGTTCCTTTTTGTGACTGTTGTTGTTCGGTTGCAGTTCACTAGGGAGGACTGACATTCTCCAACATTTGGCCATGTGTCCAAATTTATTACACTTGTAGCATTCCAATTCAGTGCTCAATGGTTCAAACCTCTTGTAACTTCTTCTTTGTGTTTCACTAGGCCTTCTTGGAAAACACTTTTGTCCATGAATTTCAAAGTTGTTTATGTTTCTGTTGTTAGCTCTGCAATTCATAGCTTTATGTTAAAAATTATTGCATGCATAACATAAACCAAAAAACATAGATTGATACCTAGGAGTTGAAGATATTCTGAAAGGAGTTACTCTTATAAATCCTTCTTCTTCCTAAGGCCTATCTTTTTTCATTGGTCGTTAATTATGAAATCTTAGTCTTCTCTGTGGAGGAGTTTCCCTGTAATCTTTCTTGTAGGTCTTCCTATCCCCTTCGATTTTTTCTGCATATCTTTTTGGATAGTTTTCTTGTTCTGTTGTTTTGGATCTTGGTCCCATTTCTATCTAATTGTATCCAATTCTGGACTTGTCATGATGAGGCTTTTAACTACTAATAATGTCATCCAAAACTTTTGAGTTGTTCTGCATATTTTTATTTTGAAGAAACATTCTTAATGTGACAATGTTAGCATGTTTTTCAGACAAAGAAAGAGTACGCATGTTTTTCATTGATGGAAAAGATCACGATCAACAACACAACGACAATGATGGAATGGAAATATCAACAATGTAATGTTAGGAGGAGGAGCAACAGTGATCGTTGGATCCCATTCAAAATTCTCGATGACCGTTAGATCTGAATTAGGACTAGAGGAGCACACATAAGAGGAGAACAGATCTCAGGCATCAGATATGAGTGTGAAGACCGACCATCGTTGGATCTAGAAGAAGGAGAACTATCTTTAAGTACCAGATGAAACGGGTTTAGAAATTCCCGAAAGAAAGAGGATCGTTGATCCAAGAAGGACATGTGGAAAACAGTTAGAGCACGAAAAAGGTTTTGTTTTGGACTTTCACAGATAGGGAAATCCAAAGGAAATAGGTTCTCTAATCCCTCGAACTCATGATATGTGAAATCATGATAACAATCCTGACCATTGGAGTCATAGGACACGTGGCATGTGATTGGAATTTCGTTGACTTGCACATTGGAGGAGTCAATAGATCATGGTGTGCGAACTCACGATATGCGATATCCTGAAATGATTCAAGCCACCGGATTGAGGGTTGATATGAACCCTTGGATTGAGGTATGATGTGGAACATTCGATGAAAAGGACACATGGTGAGCGATTGGCATCTCATTGACTAGAAATTCAAAGGAAGGAAATCCTATAACCTTCCAACTCACAATATGCAAAATCGTGATAAGGACTAGCCCATGGTCATAGACAAGGTCACATCATCAAAGGTTGGAGGAAAGAGCTATCATAGCTAAGACCCTTTTCAGAGATCGCAACATGAAGAGTCAAGACTCTTCACCTATGGATTACCAAAATGAGAAATGCAAAAATTCCTTTTTGTATAGGTTGTGGTCACTGCCAATGGTCATGTGCGAGGGAGGAGCTAGCAGAACTAAGCTCCATTTCGGGGATCGCAACTTGGAGCATCGAGACCCTTTAACACAGGATTTCTAAAATGAGAAATGTGAAATGCATTTTGATTAGGCTCTGGTCACCACTAGTGGTCATGTGAGAGGGAGGAGCTAGCGGAGCTAAGCTCCATTTCGAGGATCACAACTTGGAGCGTTGAGACCCTTCAACACAGGATTGCCGAAATGAAAAATGCAAAACGCATTTTGATTAGGTTCATGGTCACAGCCAGTGGGCATATGGGATAAATGCAAGACCCTACGAATTTAATCCAGCGGTGTTGGTTATTTGAGCATCTAATCAAAGGGCTATTGTTGATCTTCATGATTAACTGTTTAGTTACGTTTCAGTTAGCATAATCGAATGATGGTTCTTGATCTGTTGGCGATTCAGTTGCTGAGATGTTTTCTTCTTTTCCCAAGGATATTCGAAGTGAAATTGATGAGGCTGGTGTGTATAAAAGGAGAGATGCAACAACTGTGTGTTGTTGGCTTTTCTAACCGAAAAAATGAGATGAATTGTAAGAAGGGTAAAATTACAGTATGCAGAGTATGAGATAAAATTCAGAGATGAGTAATAGTCGTTGAACAGACAGAAGCAAGAACAGAATAGCAGAATAGCATGAAGCAGAGCAGAATTGCAGAACAATTTTTGAACCAGAGAAGAACTGTATAATAGTGAAGAAGGGGTAAGAATTGAGATACTTGTATTGTTTGTTTTGCCAATCATTTATTTATAATCAGGGAGGACTGTGGTCCTCTGATATTCAAGTTGGTGCTTGAATATTGGAAGTTGTATCTTCTATCTAGTTGTGTCTAGAAAAACAAGGTGGCAGGGTGGTACTCAGGAAAACAAAGAGTTTTCTATATATAGGATGGTGCTTGTGTAAATCCAGTTGGTGCTTGTATAAATCCAGTTGGTGCTGGAATATTTAGGGAGTTGGTGCTTCCTTCTAGTGGGTGTTAGAGAAACCAGAGGGTTGGTGCTCTCAACAAGTTGGATATTTTAAAACAGAGATGGTAGCCTCACTTTGAGTTGGTGCTCAAACATAGATGATGTACAAAACTTAAAAGATTGCCGATCATTCTGAAGAAGAAGAGGTTTTCTCCCTTTATGGGTTTCCTCGTGAAAATATGTCTTTGTGTATATCTTATATGTGACTGATGCTTATTATTTATGTTTTCCATATGATGTATAATATTGATGGTCACTTGATGAAATATTAAAAATGGTTTAATAGACTTAAAAAAAATTTAAGCACAGTAACAATTGATTCAGCCCCCCTTTCAGTTGTCTTAGTAATTTCAACAATTGGTATCATAACAGGTTCCTTTTATTCAGAGGTAGATCTGTAATCTTAAACATGACAAGTCATGAAGGGACTTTAGCTACTAAGCCTCCTTTGTTTGATGGAACAAATGTTTCCTTCTGGAAGGTTAGAATAAGAACATATTTAATGGCCTTAGGTGTTGATGTTTGGGATGTAGTAGATACTGGATATACAAAGCGTTTTGTGCTGGCTTCCAAGGATGATAAGTTAGAGTTCATCTTTAATGCTAAAGGAATGAATGCTATCTTGAATGGACTTGCTGAAGCTGAGTTTGTAAAGGTGATGCATATTGAAACTGCTAAGGCTATGTGGGATAAACTTATTAACAGTTATGAAGGAAATCAGAAAGTAAAAGATGCCAAACTTCAAACATATAGGTTGAAGTTTGAACAACTAAAGATGAATGAATATGAAATAGTTAGCAAGTATTTTTTAAGAGTTGAAGAACTTTTGAATGCCATGAACGGTCTTGGTGAGAAGATTGAAGATTCTTTTTTAGTTCAAAATATTTTAAGATCTTTGCTTGATAAATTTAATCCAAAAGTCTCTGCAATAGAAGAACTAAATGATCTTAAAACTTTGTCCATTGATCAACTCCTAGGAACTCTAACTGCATATGAAATGAGAATCAACAAAGATAAATCCATTACTAGAGAAGCATCTTTTAAAGAAGACAAGAATACCGATTCAGATTTAGATGATATTGAGGCAAAATTTGTGAGAAGGTTAAAGAAAGGATCGGGAAAATATCAAGGAAATATTCCCTTCAAAGGTTTTAACTTTGGTAAGATAGGTCATTTTTCATCTAAGTGTCCCCACCAGAAAAAGGACCAGAACTCTAATGATGAAAAGAAGTACAAATTCAAGAAATATTTAAAAAGAAAAGTTTGTGTGCAAACAATGACAATTCATCAGAAGACATAGATAGCGATTCATCATGTGAAGACAAAGTGAATGATTTTATTCTTATGGCTATGCGAGATCTTGATGATGAACACACAGGAGGTGAAATGGATGATGAAGAAGCTGTGGTGGATATAGAAGGTGAATTAATCAGTCCTTTGGAAGAAATTGATAGACTCAGATGTAAGAAGAGAAAACAAAAATTGTTTTTGATGCAGTTTAAAATGAATGGTGAAAAACCTGATGAAAACTTTGCTCTACTAAGAGTGGAGTTAGAAGAGGCAAAGAAAATAGAAGACATACTGAAACAATAGTTGTGAGAGAAGAAAGTGAGGTGTGAAGACTTAGAAGAAGAGATAGTAAAAACCAAAAAAGAAATGGAGAAGTTGAAGGCATTGTATCACCAAAATCTGTCAAGTATTAAAGCTTCAGAAGAATTAACCTCCATTCTAATTCATAAAAGGAATCCAAAGTTGAAGGATGGATTGGCATATGAATAAGAATCAAGTAGTGATCATCCAAGTAATACAGAACCCATCAAGTTTGTCAAATCTACAATCATTGACAACAACCACTCTGCGGAAACAAAGAAAGAAAATCAGCCACCAAGAAGGAATGAAAGAAAAAGTACTAGAACTGAATCTGTAGATCAAATGAATAACACAAACATGTCTTCTGATCAAAGAAATCATTAGCATGGAAGAAATAGACTACAGTCTTTTTTCGGGTACAGAGGTTTTTTCTATGGTTATTATTTTTTCTGTTCTAACTTTGGTCACAATGTTGTAAACTGTTCTTTAAGATCTAGATATGTGAAATCAAGATACTCAAGGAATAATTATTTTCCACAACAAAGATTGAGACAGCCAAGAAACAAAAGACCACAGACTATAAATCGTGTGATGGATGCGGGAAGGACGCAGGTGAAACATAACAATAGTTATGAGCTTAAAAATTGTTATGATCTATTATTCAGTGAACCAGAATGTTACATCTGTCGTAACTATGGACATAAAGATGCATATTGTCGCTTAAGGAATTTTATGCCAGACTCGAATCCCACTGCTAAAAATTTCAAGATTTGGAAGAAGAAAGAAGATGACAAGTGTAGACTAGTTTTATCAGCCCAAAGACAAAAGAATCCCTGGTATATTGACAGTGGATGTTCCAAACATATGACTAAAGAAAAAGTAAGTTTCTAACTCTAAGTGAAAGAAAATCAGGGAATGCAACTTTTGGAAATGATGCACCAGGAAAAATAAAAGGTAAAGGAATGGTAAGTTTGATTAATGGCAAAGGGAAAGCTCAATATGTGTTGTTTGTAGAAGGTCTGAAACATAATATGCTTAGTGTCAGTCAAGTCTGTGACTAAGGATGTGAAGTCATTTTTACTTCTAAAGATTATAGAATAAAATCTGTGAATTCAGGACAGCTAGTTGCAAAAGGGATAAGAACATAAAACAATGTCTATGTGTTAAAAGAAGAAAAAGAAGAATGCCACTTAAGCAAGTATGACGAAAGTTGGCTATGGAATAGGAGACCTGGACACTTAAATTTTGATTATATTGTCAAGCTCAAAAATAGTGGGGCAGTAAAGTATCTTCCAAAGATATCAAAGCCATATGATTCTGTTTGTAAACCATGCCAGATAGGAAAGCTTGCTCAGACACAGTTCAATTCTAAAAACTTTCCTTCAACAGAAAAAACTCTCCAGTTAGTACATATGGATTTATGTTGACCATCAAGAAAACAAGGTACAAAAAAAGAAAATGATTTTATGTTGATTATTGATGATTATTCTAGACTAACATGGGTTTCCTTTCTGAAAGAAAAATCTGAAGCATTTGAAAAATTCAAAGTATTTAAGGCTCTGACTGAGAATCAAACAGGAAAAAGATTGAAGGCAGTAAGGTCTGATAGAGGAGGAGATTTTAGCTCATGGAACTTCAAAGAGTTCTGTGATAAACATGGGATCAAAAGAGATTACATAATCACAAGGAATCCACAACAAAATGGAGTTGTTGAGAGGTAGAATAGATCAGTACAGCAAATTGCAAGATTAATGATGAATGAAAAAACTATTCCTCAGACATATTGGGTGGAAGCAATACATACAACTGTTCATATTCTGAACAAAGCTCATCTGAGGCCACATAGTGAAAAGACTCCTTATGAATTATGGTTTGGAAGACATGCTTCAATCAACCATTTTAATGTCTTTGGGAGTAAATGTTATATCAATAATAATGATAAAAATATTGGCAAATATGATGATAGGGCTGATGAAGGTATATTCTTAGGTTATGCTACAAACAGTAAAGGTTACAGATGCTATAATGAGAGGCTGCATAAATTGGTTGATTGTATTGACATAAAAGTTGATGAAGAAAACCCGATACGAAATGTAAGAAGTGTTGAACCACACACAAAAGATATAATTGAAAACGAAGATGAACAGGTCCAAGGATCAGAAAGAGAAGAATTTGAATCAGATGAAGATACAAATACTCCAACTAACACAAATCAGAAGAAAGAAGAAAAATGACCTCTCCAAATTGTTAGAAAGGATCATCCTAAAAATCAGATAATTGGAGATATAAATAAAGGAGTTCAGACAAGAAGGAAATTCATTAAAGACTCAGAACAATCCCATGTTGATTTTTTGTCTATGGCTGAACTTAAATTTTTTTATGAAGACAACCAACATTATGATTGGATTAGAGCTATGAATGAAGAGCTTGATCAGATTGAGAATAAAAATACTTGGGAGCTTGTTCCTAGACCTGAAGACAAGAATGTAATAGGTTCCAAATGGGTGTTCAAAAATAAAATGAATGAAAAAGGACAAGTTGTTAGAAATAAATCCAGATTGGTCTGTAAAGGGTATGCACAAGTTGAAGGTCAGGATTTTGATGAAACTTTTGCACCAATGGCAATATTGGAAGCTATCAGAATGTTTCTTTCATATCCATTTCATAAGAAATTTAAAGTGTATCAGATGGATGCTAAGTCAACATTTCTTAATGGAGATCTAGAGGAAGAAGTATATATGGAGCAACCTGAAGGATTCTCATTGACAGATAATACTAACTATGTCTGCAAGCTGAAGAAGGCTCTATATGGACTGAAACAAGCACCATGAGCTTGGACAAATTCTTACAAGAAAAAGGATTCAAGAAAGGTATTGTTGACAATAATCTCTACATTAAGTCTGAAGGTGATAATTTACTAGTTGTTTTGGTTTATGTAGATGATATTATTTTTGGTTGTACTAATGAACCCTCTGTCCAGTGGTTTTCTAACTCTATGAAAACAGAGTTTGAGATGTCCATGATAGGAGAACTTTCATACTTTCTGGGTTTAGAAGTAAATCATAGTTCTGCAGGAATATTTATCTCTCAAGAAAAATATTTGAAAGAGATGTTGAATAAATTTCAGATGGAGGATTCCTCTCCTGTTAGTACACCTATGGTGGTTGGTTGCAATCTTAGTAAAGATTATATTTCACCTAATATTGATCAAAGGACATATCTCTCTATGATAGGCAGTATTTTGTACATCACAACATCCCGTCCTGATATAATGCAAGTTGTTGGAATGGTAGGTCATTATCAGTCTACTCCTAAATAAAGTCATTTGGTATTTGTCACAAGGATATTCAAATACTTGAAGGGAACAATGACTTATGGTCTATGGTATCCCAAAAATCAGAATTTTCAGTTAATTGCTTATTCAGATGCAGATTAGGCAAATTGTGTGGATAAGAGAAAGAGCACCAGTGGAGGTGCATTCTTTCTGGGTGACTCGTTGGTAGCATGGATTAGTAAGAAGTAGGGATCTATTTCCATATCAACTACAGAGGAAGAGTACATTTCTGTTGCTACTTGTTGCACTCAGATTTTATGGATGATTCAAACTCTTACAGATTTGAAGGTAAACTATACTGATATGATTACAATTCACTGTGATAACACTAGTGCCATTAGTGTCTCCAAGAATCCTATTCTTCATTCCAAGAATAATCATATCCCAATAAATTACCATTTTCTCAGAGAACAAGTTACACACAGAGTTGTTCAGTTGAATTATATTCCTTCCACAAAATAGATAGCTGATATATTTACTAAACCGTTAGCAACGACCCCTTTTGGATATCTTCGTCAAAAGTTGGGGGTTATAACTTCTTTTGTCTAATCTGTTCACCTAGTCAGGGGGAGTACTTATTGAATATTTGTTGTATTTCTAAGCTTCTCATACTTGACAGGGGGAGTATGTACTGCAACAACTCAGGGGGAGCATGTTTCTTCTTTGACATTGATGTCAAAGGGGGAGAAAGTGTGGTCATTTTAAGGATGCTATAGTGGTATAATTGGATGTTCTTCAAGGGATTTCAAGGGGTTTCCATCAATGCCAAAGGGGGAGATTGTTGGCATGTTTGTTAGAGAAAGGCAGAGTATGCATGCTTTTCATTGATGGAAAATATCACGATCAACAACACAATGATAATGATGGAATGGAAATATTAGCAGTGTAAGCTCAGGAGGAGGAGTAACAATGATCCTTGGATCCCATTCAGAATTATCGATGACTGTCAGATCCGAATTAAGACTAGAGGAGTGCACATAAGAGGAGAACATATCTCAGGTGTTAGATCTGAGTGCGAAGACCGACCATCATCGGATCCAGAAGAAGGATAACGGTCTTTAAGTACAAGATGAAGCAGGCTTAGAAAGTCCCGAAAGTAGGAGGATCGTTGATCCAAGAAGGACACGTGGAAAATAGTCAGAGTGTGATAATGGTTTCGTTTCGGAGTTTCGCAGATTGGGAAATCCAAAGGAATGAGGTTATCTAACCCCTCAAACTCACGATATGCAAAATCATGATAACAATCCTGACCCTTGGAGTCATAGGACACTTGGCAAGCGATTGGAATTTCGCTAACTTTCACATTGGAGGAGTCAACAGAGCATGGTGTGGGAAATCACGATATGCGATATCCCGAAATGATCCGAGCCATCGGATTGAGGGTTGATCTGAACCCTTGGTTCAAGGTATGTTGTGGAACGTTGGATGCAGAGGACACATGGAGAGCGATTGGCATCTCGCTGACTGGAAAGTTAAAGGAAGGAAATCCTATGACCTTCCAACTCACGATATGAGAAATCGCGATAAGGACTGGCCCATGTTCATAGACAAGGTCACATCGTCAAAGGTTGGAGGAAGGAGCTGGTGGAGCTAAGCCCCTTTTTAGAGATCGCAACATGAAGATTCAAGACTCTTCATCTCTGGATTACCGAAGTGTGAAATGTGAAAACACCTTTTTGTATAGGCTGTGGTCACCTCCAGTGGTCATGTGAGAGGGAGGAGCTAGAAGAGCTAAGCTCCATTTCATGGATCGCAACATGGAACGTAGAGACCCTTCGACATAGTATTGCCGAAATGTGAAATGTGAAACGCATTTTGATTAGGCGGTGGTCACTACCAGTGGTCATGTGAGAGGGAGGAGCTAGCGGAGCTAAGCTCCATTTCGAGTATCGTAACTTGGAGTGTCAAGACCCTTCGACACAAGATTTCCGAAATGCGAAATGCGAAATGCATTTTGATTAGGCCCATGGTAATAGCGAGTGGGCATATGGGATAAATGCAAGACCCTATGAATGTAATCCAACAGTGCTAGTTATTTGAGCATCTGATCGAAGGGATATTGTTGACCTTCATGATTAATTGTTTAGTTACATTTCAGTTAGCATAATTGAATCATGGTTCTTGATCGATTGGTGATTTAGTTGTTGAGATATTTTCTTATTTGCCCAAGGAGATTCGAAGTGCAATTGATGAGGATGGTGTGTATAAAAGGAGAGATGCAGCGACTGTGTGTTGTTGGTTGTTCTAACCGGAAAAATGAGATGAACTGTAAGAAGGGTAAATTTATAGTATGCAGAGCATGAGATAAAACTCAGAGATGAGTAACGGTCATTGAACAAACAAAAGAAAGAGCAGAATAGCAGAATAGCATGAAGTAGAGCAGAGTTGCAGAATAGTTTTTGAACCAGAGAAGAACTGCAAAACATTGAAGAAGGGGTAAGAATTGAGATACCTGTATTGTTTGTTTTGTCAATCATTTATTTATAATTAGGGAGGAAGAGTGGTGCTAGGGAGGACTGTGGTCCTCTGATATTTAATTTGGTGCTTGAATATTGGAAGTTATATCTTCTATCTAGTTGTGGCTAGAAAAACAAGGTGGCAGGGTGGTGCTTGGGAAAACATAGAGTTTTCTATATATAGGATGGTGCTTGTATAAATCCAGTTGATGCTGGAATATTTAGGGAGTTGATGCTTCCTTCTAGTGGGTGCTAGAGAAACCAGAGAGTTGGTGCTCTCAAAAAGTTGGAGCTTGTAAAACAGAGGTAGTAGCCTCACTTTGAGTTGGTGCTCAAACATAGATGATGTACATAACTTAAAAGATTGTCTATCATTTTGAAGAAGAAGATGTTTTCTCCCTTTATGGGTTTCCTCATGAAAATCTATCTCTGTGTATATCTTATGTGTGATTGATGCTCATTATTTATGTTTTCCATATGATGTATAATATTGATGCTCACTTGATAAAAGATTAAAAATGGTTTAATAGACTTAAAATTGTTTAAGCACAGTAACAACTGATTCACCCCCCTTCTCAATTGTCTTAGTAATTTCAACATCCCTACTTCCAAATTTCCAATGATCATGTCTCTTTCTTCTAGCTATTCTTTGAGTGTTTCTTAAATTATTTTATCTTATTCTATTTGAACCTTCAAATTTATGATCATTTTTTCTAGTTCCTGGGTGTCTTCTTTCTTGTCTATTTCAACTTGTATATTATTGTTTTTCTTATTTTCTCTTCTTATAACTTCCATGACAGTCAAAAATTCTTCTCAGTAGTCAATTTTTGCCTCTTCATGTTCTTCTTCGATGTCTTCTTTATCAGAGTCTTCTACTGCCATCAATATAACTCTTTTTGTCTCACTGTCACTGTCTTCATCTTCATTTGATGAGGAGATGTCTTCTTTGGTGCAAAATATTTTCTTTAAATATTTCTTTATGGTTGTTTTTCCTTGATATGTTTGTTTGCTATTTGAGTAATCTTCATCATTCCTCTTATTTTTCTTATGAGGACAATTGTTAGAAAAATAAACAATACCATAACAATTAAAACAAATCAATGGAATCTTACCTTTATATCCGTCATTGGCTCCCTTGTTCAATATTGTGACAAATTTGACCACTTATTCATCATCTTCTGAGATGTCACTATTGTTCTATGTTATTTTTCCTTTTGCTTTCCCTTTTTCTTTGACCTTTTGGATGATTTTAAAGATGCTTCTTTTATATCTGGATTTTCCTGTTCACTTCTCATTTCATATGCTGTGAAGATTCCATGTAGTTCATCCATGCTTATTGATTCTATATCTGCTCTTTCTTCTAGTGTTGATATCTTAGGATCAAATCTCATAGGAATAGATCTTAGTACCTTTCGAACAATTACAAATTCTTTAATTTCTTCTCCCAATCCTATGATTTCATTTACTGTTTCATCGCCTTGTAAGAAGTAATATGCAATATTCCCATCTTCCTTCATCTTTAGTTGTTTGAACTGACCTCTATAATTTTGAAGCTTTTTTGTTTTGACTTTTGAATCTTCTTCATAAATATTTTGAAGCTTGTCCCAAATATCTTTAGTATATTTACAATGCATAACTTCGGTGTATATTGATTCGCAAAGACCATTTAGAAGTGCGTTTGTGGTTTTGGAATTATTTTGACCAAGTTTTATTGCTCTTTCATTTGTCGAAAGAACTGTTGGTTCTTTGTATCCATCTACAACTAATTTCCAAATTTCAAATCCATGTGCATGTATATATGTTTTCATCCTTCTACTTCAAAATGCATACTTTTTTCCATCAAACTGTGGTATTCCATTTTTATACATGTTATTTATCTCCATGATCTACCTTTTAGTGGTTAAATCGATTTAGGAAGGAACATTCTTTGATACCAATTGTTGGATTACTTGGTGGGGGGGGGGGGGGC
>ML793492.1:264842-288279 GCA_009831015.1 Picea engelmannii | reverse complement strand
CTATTAATGAGAGATCTCGGACGGCACAGGGGGAAACAACATTGCTCCCTGCTGTCGTTGGCCCCCTTAACATTCGACGCCAACACTCTCTCATGTTATGGTGGGTCTTACTTTGCGACTATTGCAGTTCTTTTTGTCATTTTGCCGAAGACCTCTGAACTTGGTAGGGCCATCAATGCCCACATCATCGTCGCTGCTTATTACATCGATCATTGCCTATTATTCAGAGTACGTTCAGTTGCAGAATTGTCTTCTGCCTTTATCATTACCACCCCCGAGGGCGCTGCAGTTGTCTACACCAACACTTCAGTCATCTTTGTCAGAGTTACATCACACGAGCATGGGGCATGCCCGCCTCGTTTGTACACAGTTGTATATTTTTTCATACACGTCTCTCAGAAGGTCGAGATGCCGGTTCCTTTTTCCTCCAATGGATCGTTCCGAAGAGTCCCACTATTGCTTCCCCTTACAACAATAGTCTCAGTAGAAGAAACATTGATGGATTTCGGCTATACGTATGCTCCTAACCTCATCCATCAGGGGGCATCTGTTATCACTGAAATTTCGTCTGCACATGGCGACAAGAACTCCACATCATCAAAACAGCAATGAAGTCATTCATGGCACTGAATTAAGTTCACAGCATTCCAGAAGGGTCAAAAACTATACAAAGTAGCCAAAAATTAAAGGGCACTTTACAGCAGCTTGGTGCGCGCGCATATGCGTGGGACAAAAACGTGTTTCCCGCGCATATGCGCCCCGACGCGCGCCTGTCAACACAAAAAACCGCGCATTTTCTAATGCGGCGCATTAATTGCTTAAGTCGGCCTCCTGACCGCCTGTGGACTGGCCCCCAAGACAAGTTGAGCCTCAGATCAGGGTCGGCTCTGCAAATTCGGCGAATTAAATGACTTAAGTGAACCCTAAACAGGTCCGTGTTTACACTGGAAGCTGGTTACGTGACCGCCTGGAAAATGCTATAAATAGACGTGAAGACTCATTGTTTCAGCAGAGGATTCAAAGCAGAGTTACGCTGTTCAGATGAATCAGAGCCTAGCCTTTGACAACCAGTCCATCAGCTGTGTAATCCAGAATTCTCTCACCACTCATTTCTGTTCTGTTCATTTTGTAAGGAAGGCATTCCATTGAGGATTTCCGAAGGACCTTCCGCTGGAGGGAAGAGGAACCATTATCCCTTTCTTCAGCTTGTGCTATGGTTTTCGCTAATAGATCAAGCCTTTAAACCATTGATGACTCCCTTGTTTCATATTTGACGTTTTTGTTTATTTTTGAGTTGTTATTTGCTTTCAGCTCTTAGTTAGGTTGTATTTAAATCTTGTTTTCTGTTAACCCTTTTTGCTCCACAGCTCATCCTGTTCTGCCTTGCTGAGCCCAACAGGGCATGCTAGTGCTCCCATTTTTGCTCACCCGACGACGATTCGAGCACGAACAATGGGCATGCCATTGTCTACAGTCGAAATATCAATCCATTTAAGTGGCCTATGTAGACATTGATCATATCCCTACTTAAATGGAAGATCTCGATAGGATTATGTAGCCTATTTGGACCTCCAACTTTACTATGGACCCGCTAAATTTAGTATTTTCATCTGATGAATCCATTCTTGAGGCCATGATCCACTTCTAGAAGCCTTGGGAGGATTCACACAATCATTCATACTTTCTTCATGACTTGAATAGAATAGAGTGTGGAGATATCAACATCACCATGGATGGTCATGCTAACTAGTATCAGAAGCCCTTGGAAACCCAAAGCATATATGTTGAGGGAAACATATAAAAAAATTCCAATATCGTGCCAATCAACATTTCCAACAAACTTGAAGTCATGGAAATTTGTTTTATTAGTGAAAACCATTCCCCCCATGAGGTTCAGATCTACACTTTCATTTTTAAAGAGTTCCACGATGTTTTTTCCCAGAGCTATGAAGAGGTTCCTAGCATTGATCTTGGGATTGTTAAACACAATATTAAGATGTACCCCAATGTTAATCATATTCAACAAAAGATACGAATGTTACGAGGAAAATCACTCTATGGCATGCAGTAAACCACAACAGACGGAAATGACTACAAAAATCAACTCTAGTCTCAAGTATGATATATAAACAAATATGCTAACCAGACAAGATAAAGAGCCTACCTCATCTAGATGTTCTATGAATTCCACTGTTGATCACTTGACTCAAATCAATATACCTACAACTTGTCCTTAACAACCAAGATACACGAGATTATAGTGATAATATATAAAGTTAGCACATTCAATAGCATAATCCATCAATATTCATAACAAATACGCCCATGGAATAACAATTCAAATATTTTCAAGACATTAATTGGATGAGAAAAGAGTATTTCTATTAAAATGTAATCAACAAAAGTGTATAAATGACAAACATCTGTGTCATCACGTTCGAAACCGAGAAACTAAGTCCCTTCCAACTAGGCCTCCACCACTTCAATCATCCAGCTAAGCCAATCTCATATAAGAGAGACAATGAGGTTCTCCATCAAATAGGTAAGAGCTTGGGGGATGAACAATGTGTTCATACTTAACAAGACAAAGGGATGCAGACTCAATATGAAGTGAATAATTTCTCCAGAGTAACTTTGATCTCAATGTTGAATTCTTCTCCTCTTTTCCACAGCTTGGATATGGCCCATTTATATCCTTCAAATGGAACTGAAGGGCCGATTCAAAACATTTTCAGTATATGGAAGGTCAAGGATCATGGATCTCATGACGTGACATGGGAACCCAACACCATTTTTAAATTTTGAGCACAAAACCCAATGTACGTGGGTTGTAATGGTGAAACATGTGTATACACATGTTGTATAGTTTTTAGAGAGCATATATTTGGAAAAATACAATTTTTAGCTCTGGGAACTACAAAAAGGGACTTCAAGCATACATAGGGAAATGGGAAAAGTCCTTTTGAGCAATTTTGCATAGGGTGAGGAAAATCTTGCTATAACATATGCATCCTAATATGCGAGGTCATAGGAGTATCTGCGATGGCCAAAATATATTATAATTCCCAGAAGTGGAGTAATGGAGACCCAGCTAGACGAGCTAGCTGCTCATAAGAATATTACAATCCATACTGACTTTGCAGACATGGATGCCAATTTGAATTACACTGCAGATCCATGTAGAAATATACCAAACATATGTTCATGGCCATGAATAGGAAATACAAAGGTAGATACATGCCATAGGTTGTCATAGTCACGAACAAGGCCCAATGAAAACCAGTCTCAAAATCAATCTGAAGATATCTGTATACAATGGAGTACAATCTAATCTCTCATGATCACTGAAGTCATATAGGTATCGATCCAATGAAAGATAGCAACAACTCAACAAAGTTATGACTATGAATTGATGTCTGCAAGTCTTGTACACGATCCACCAAAGGTGCAAGTATACATTATGTGAATAAAGGAGTTTAGTTTGAACACAATGAAATTTCATTTGATTACTGGTCATTAAGGTATACTGTTAACAAACACGAGACAACCTACCAATAATGAAAGTAGGTATCAAGGCACCGAGTACATTCATACAAGTTTGAATAAAGGTGTTGAGGTCGAACACTTCAAGAATCCATCGATCATGAAAGATTGATGTATTTCCAACTGTCAATGGTAAGAGAACCTGCCACTAATGACTGCAAGCCTCTAGGTACTCATAGGACTCTAGGTCTCGTTTCTAGAATAGATGGATTGAAGTCGATGGAAGGAGACCTGCTAAAAGGAGAGAATTAAGAAATCTCTCTTCATGAGCATGAGATACAAATCAAGAGCTTGATGATTTGGAGGAACTCAAATGAATAACATATTCACGAACCAATGACCTTGTGTGTCTTTCATGTGCACTAGATGAAAGTAGTGCATGGAAAAGACGCTCTGAATAGTATCTAATAAGGAAAATTGCTGACAAAGGAAAATAAACCACCAATAAGGCTAATGGCATCCAGGACACAACATGAATCCCACTGTGTGAATATATTTCTTGCCATCGAGCACAAGGGAAACCCCCTAGTCAGTGACCAATGAGGAAATGTCGATTGTTGGGTTCAATGTTACCTACCCATAATGAAAGTAGGACTAGGGTGCATGATAGGACTACAACTTCATGTAACTCTGAGACACACTGAAGGTATGACCGACATGCAAATTCAAGATTTCTAAGAAATGGCTGACAGAGGTTGATAAACATCCTTTGAAAAAGATCATGAGACATATGGATGACTCTAGGAGCATAGACTCATTGATGAAACTTTGTGATGCAGGACACACCAATCAAACTCTCCATGGGGATTGGAAGAGTAACCAGTCAGGGGAGTAAACTCTAAGTAACAAGCTCAACTTTCTAAGGCCATGCTAAACCCAAAATTTTGATGACAAGTCGACTCAAAATCTTATGCTCTGTTCAAAGGCGATACAATTGCTGCCAACATAAGATAATATTCTTTTCCCGCCCATCTTTTTTTTGTTTTTTCATAGTCAAATGAATGCTATGATACAGAGGAGGAAACAAGTGTTCCTAGTAAGCAACTAGTTCCAACAATGGAAAATTCATATTCCCAATGAAAGGAGGTGCATGCAGGATATGGACACTCAGGGGAATAGTTCCTCTTGGGGTATAGTGTGTGAAGTTGCAAAGGATATAAACAAGTCTCTTCTTGGATGATGATGCAAACTGTTGAGGTGATAGACTTATAATGCGAAATCAAGAACCGACAATAGGCTCAATACTGTAAGCAAGAGAATGAGATGCAATTACAACTTAACGCCAAAGAATATTATTTTTCATAAATTTAGTCTACTTGGTTTGAAAAAGGGTTAAACTTACACCAAATAGACGTCCTTTCAAATCCAATTTATGGGTGTGAAAGAGACAAGTTCACTCAACAATATTTTCTTCTTTTGAGAGAGTCGGAAAATATCTTAAACCAGACTCGTTGGGAGTCCCACTAGGTATAGGTCATAATTATTATCAGTAAGAAATGAGTTTTGAACGCAAGTTCATATATTTTCTCTAAGGGACTCCCGATCCTACAGACAAAATCTCTGCATGGACACTGAATGACACAAAGGTTTTAACTAGGGCACCCATGTTTGTTAAGTCTCTACCATTCAATAACAATACTTCTAGTTGCAGAAAGAAGGTTATGTGTCGCTACTAAATGGGTTCGTACCTAAGGCATACGAATCACAGTTATAAGATAATGCAAAAGTGCAAAACGGAGTGACGACCTATCCTGTATGCTGGTCAACGGGAATACCTGTCAAATTTATGAACGAGAGACATGGCGCTATAAACCTAAAGAATCCCTGGATAAAACCAACTCCATCCACTACTTTATTAGTCCATTAGGAAAAAATATTAGCAAAAACTATGCAAAGTGGGTAATAATTTTCTATAAAGAGTGGAAATAACCAATTTTACTATACCATTTGTATTTTTTACCCAAATAGTGGATTTTGGACCAAATTGCCCCTGAATGTCAAGTGTGGATTGCAAGAGCCATGAGTGATGGAATTGACAACCGTCTAGACCAAGTAAGTCATCTTGCCCTTCTCTTCATTTCTACTAGATTAATATTTGCAATTAGGTCTCATTTTTTTAGTATTTCAAATCACAAATTAGAAACTAGGGTATACACATGTTGTAGATCATCGGGTTGCATATTTTCATCCCTATACACGATTGTTATCAAAACAGACTGTGTATATGCAACCCTATATGCGACTGTGTAAGTTGCAGTGCATGCACAAGTCTGTGTATTTGATTTTTAAAATGTTACTGACTCAAAAAATGATTTTGAAGTCGTAAGATGGTGCTAGAGTTGAGAGAAAGAGAGCATGAAGAGGTTGATGCTCCAGTGGAGAGAGATCCAAGGGCCCAAATGGAATTAAGAAGATGTTGGCTCTCAAAGGCCTGAGGGCTTAAGTGAGACTACTCCAGATGTTGGTGAACTACTGGGATCTAGATACAAATACCTTCAACCTTGATGGGAAACCATGGAGGATTGAAGTTGAGGACATATACTTTTTGACCGTATTTTCACGTCAAGGTGAGGTGGTGAATCTCAAAGCTCGAGGAGATGGGAGTGGCATGAACATAGACAACTACATAGTCACTCATTGCATTGCAGGGATAGAGAATGATCCGAATTTATGTAGGAAAACAATGAAATACATAAATACACATAAACGAAGAGATGCAGTGGAAATAAAACTTCATTTCATTAATAACAAATGATTGAAATATGCTTACAGATAGAATGGAAATAAACTAGCTAGGGCACTGGTAGCTTATCTCTAAGAAGAGATGTGGCAGCTACTAGCCTCTGATGTATGTTACAATGAGGCTCAAAGCCCTATTATTATTGAGAAACAATGGCAAACCCTAAACATCCAAATACCTAACCCTAGGAGATGAAACGCCAAGACTATGGGCCCTGTTTGGGTAAGTTGGTACATCAACTTCTCAAGGACGTAACTTTGGCATACAATCTCCGTTTGACGCATTCTATACCTCGTTAGAAAGGTCTATCCGAGGAATAAAAATTTTGTGTGAACAAAATCAATTTATGTTACATGTTGCTCTCCAGTTTCCAAAAAAACATTGTTTAAGGCCTGAAAACAGCTCCGGAAGTTCAGGACCCGAAAAACTGCTAAAAATAGTAAATTGTGTAGAAACTAAAAAACTGAAAGAAACAATGGTGGGGATCCAAGTGGAATAGGTGGGTGGCCACCAATATCCACCTAGATCATTCCTCCCCCTTAGGAAGAAATGGTCTCCATTGTGTTGATTTCCTCCATGAGATGAGGAAACTTCTACTGAACTTGGTCCCTGGTGAGCCACTTGCCTTGGTGAAGGAGTTGGCCTACTTTGACAACTCGATATAGCAGTATCCTTTGTTTTCGGGTGTTCTTGATCTATGTATCCATGATCTGATTAGTTCTGTCTTTTTCCATGTAGTCTGGATTTAACTCTGTTAGTGTGAGTTGTTCTGCCATGTCGGATGTGTCTAGTAGAGGTGGAAAGTAGGGACGAAGGCGATCCACATTGAACACTGGGTATCGACCAAGGAATGGTGGAATGCTGAGCTCAAAGGAATTTTCCCCTATAGCCTTGGTGAGGGTGTACGGCCCATATTGGAGCGGACGAAGCTTACGGTGGGGTTTAGTCAGGCGCTCCTTTTGCAAATGCAACCACACTTTGTCGCCCACCTGNTGAAAGTTGTGTGGCACCCGATGTTGATCATGTCGTTGCTTGTACTTAGTATTGGCTCTGTCCAAGATGTCATGAACCTATTGGCGGATGTGTTGAATTTGCTCAATGAAGTTGTTTTCCTTGTCAGCCTCAGACTGGACATGAGATGAATCTTCCTTAGTAGCCACAAATGGCATGGCTATGTCAATGGGACATAGTGGTTGGAATCCCAAGCCCACTTGAAAGGGGTTGTGGTTGGTTGAGCTATGGAGAGACCTGTTGTAGATGTGTTGTACATAGGGGAGGCTCTCATCCCTTGTGCGTGGATGCTTTGAATTGTACATGCGCAGAATGTGTACAATCATCTGGTTGACGACCTCTGTCTGGCCATCAGTTTGCAGATGGAAAGATGTGGACTTGGTGAGCTTGGTGTGCAACATCGACCAGAGGCTGGACCAAAATGTACTGAGGAACCTACTATCCCGATCTGAGATGATAGACTATGGGATCCCAAAGTGTACCCACACTCATTCAAAGAAGAGTTTAGCAGTGGCTTCTGTTGTGATATTCTTCTTGTAGGCCATCATAATGGACATCTTCGAGAATCGGTCAATGACCACAAAAACACAGTCATTGCCATGCTTATTAGAAGGAAGGCACGACATGTAATCCATAGAGATGGATTCCCAAGCTCAACTTGGGGTAGGAAGTGGAGTATAGAGGCCTTGCTTCTTGATGGTCGGTTTGGCAATAGCGCAAGAAGTGTAGGACTTGATGTACTTCATAACATCTTGTCGAAGGTTCAACCAATAGAAATACTTTTGCAGTACTTCCACGGTTTTCTCAACCCCAAAATGACCATCGACCCGACTATAGTGCGCCTCCCAAATCATCTTGGCACACTCGCTTGAAGGAACACAAAGGTGTTCCAGGTGACAAAGCAGGGCATCCTGGAGGTGAAAAATGAGAACTTTCTTACCCTCCAAGAGTGTATTGTATGTGTGGACAAATTATGGATCACTTGTGTAGAGAAGCAGCCAATCGGAAGTCTCGTGCCCACAAGAGTTGAGCACAGTGGTTAGTGCCACGATGGGTTGTCAACTGAGACAGTCTGCAACATTATTGGTGCTGTTTTTTTTGTACTTAATGTTCAAATGAAACTGTTGCAAGTATGTGGACCACTTTTGATGGAAATCGTTCTGCAACTTCCCTTGCATCTGTATGAACTGTAGGGGTCAGTGGTTTTTGTGGATGACTGTTTCCTTTCCCAAAATGTAATGCTTCCATTGTCGACAAGCCTGCACAATGGAATACATTTATTTGTCATAAGTTGGATACTTCCATACTGTGTTGGAAAGTGTCTCACTGTGATATGCCACTAGATGCCCATGTTGAGTAAGGACTGCCCCAATAGCATAGTCAGAGGCATCTGTCTCGATCTCAAATGGTTGTTGCAAGTCTAGTAATGTGAGCACTAGTGCAGAGAAGAGGCGATGCTTCAACTCCCCGAACAATTTCTGTTGAGATTCAAACCAAAAGAATTTTGCTTTATCTCCTCCCTTGGTGACTTGACTCAAGGGCTAAGTGATATGAGAGAATCCCAACACAAACCTGTGGTAGAAATTGGCAAGACCTAAAAAGTTGTATGATGCAGGAGCATCGCCAACTCATCAAGCGAGCCAGCATGGAAGCGGAGGACAGTTGGACAAGCCAGCACAAATCCTTTTTGAATTTCACCTTGGAAGTTGTTGCGCGATCTTAAATGAGCCATTAAGAAAAGGTGCATTTGTATATTGTAAATGGACCTTGAGCGAATAGCTCTCGTCCTTAGTAGGTAAACGGAAATTAAGATATTTAATGTATGTAGGTAGAATTTAATTCTAGACTAGACAGTTTAGGAGCCGGAGGGAAAACAGATATAGACACTCTCATTGTATCATTGTAACAAGAGCCTGAGCATAAAATCAGAAGCAGGAGAAGAGAAAGGCATGCAAAGAACTGTGTAAAGAACACCCATGTACAGATACTTGAATTAATAGAAGAGATTGATTCAATTTCATGGTTTCATGTCTGTTCTCTATGTATGGATGCTGAATGATATGCTCGTTTAATGTTTTCTTTCCCGTTATGCATTTTTTGTTATGCTGTGTATATGATTTCATGTTTGAATTGAAGTCTGAGAGGATAATGGAATGATTTTCAATTGTTTCTCAATCTGAGCCAGAGTTCCTGCAAGGAGTGCAGTCGAGGTTGTCTGCAAGGAGTGCGTTGACAGAAGGCTTAGATAGTTTAGCTTTTGTTTCCATTCACCCCCAGGTGTAGTAGGGCATAGGAGCCGTGCAAGGAAGTGTGCAGGCCGAGTGAGGTTCAGGGTTGCGAACCTGAGCACCAGCTAAAAGACTGCTGCTGCAGGAGTGCGCAGAGTCGAAGGGATTTCATCACTTAAAACGTGTTGAAGGGTTTCCACAAGGAGTGAGCGCAAGGAGTCATTTCTAAGGCTCAGAGTCATAGAAAAGCTCAGGGAGGATAGACCTTTGAGTTGTTGAAAAACAGCGCAGAGAATTGTGCCTTGAAGGTTGGAAAGAAGCGTCGCAAGTCTGCACGCAAGTGAAAAAGTCTTCGTGGAGGAAGTGCTCGGTTCATTTCGTAGAATTCATCAGGGAGAAACGGACGGTCGATATTCTCCGAGGGGAATTAACGATAATCCAAGGGCCGTTAGATCTTGCAGAAGTGCAGGGGAGATACAGTGGCATATTCCCAAAGGTTTAAGCTCAGGACAGATAGAGCGTTGATCCAAGTCAAACAGGACCGTTGGATCTACACGAAGGATCGTGTATCGGGGTTTCGTGGGTCGAAGTCCTGTAAAGGTGTATCAGGAATCGCGATATTGCGATACACGATATCCTGATAGATCTGAACCATCTATCATTTGGGACGCGTGTCATAAAGCCTGACGAAGTCAGGGTTCGGCGTATCGGGAGTCTTGAGGACAGGATACTCCGGCAGTGTGGAATCGCAAAACGAGATATTTCGACGGTGAAAGGATAGTGGGGCCATAGGAGTTGGTGGAGGATAGGTGGCACACTGTATCGGGATTCGGGGAAAGTAAAGTCCTAATAAAACAACATTAGGATTCGCAATCCCGTGAAGTCCGAAGTCTCGATGAGGTGACAGGACGTTGAAAGGTCAACTCACACATATGTTGGATAATCGGCATATCGGGAGTTGGGAGTCGGTAAAACAGAGTGTTTGATATCGCGAGTAGCAAAATCGCAATAGGTTAAGTCTCGACAGGGAAGGGAAAGGTCAGCGTGGACTGAGGTGTTGTTCCTCGGCGATCCGAGAGTATAGCATTCGATCATTGACATCGCGAAATCGCGAAGTCCGATCCTCCTAGTACAAAGAGGGGGATCGCGCGGAGGATTCTGTGGGTGTAGATTTTCTGATAAGGAAATAGAAGAACATTTGAGTTCTTCGGGCCGAGAGAAGAAGAAGATCCTGTGAGCGGACGTGCCTAGCGGGCGCACCTGCGCCAGTTTGGTATCAGAGCACGGAAAGACTCTTTTCTTTCTGTAGCAAAGAAGAGGAGAATTCACCATGCCTCCCAGGAGAAGGGATGCACAGTCACCCGATCCAGAGGATAGGGAAATGCAGCGATGAACAGGTAGACAGATGGTAGATCCAGCCATAGAGAGGCAAATGCGTGATCTCCGAGCAAGACTCGACGACATGGAGACAGCGCAAAGACGCACAACCAGTGTAGGGGATCTTAGTGATTCCGAGGGCGAAGCTGAGGCTGAACGAGAAGAAGAAGTTGCAGCCGAAGATGCATTAAACGAGCATTTGATCAGAGCTATTGCCAGGATGGGTGCAAGAGAAAAGATGGACATTCCAGTTTACAAGGGAAATTTGGATGCGAAAGAGCTTCTAGACTGGATTAGAGCTCTTGACACATACTTCGACTATGAAGATGTCGAAGAGGATAAGAAAGTCAATCATGCTATCACGAGATTGAAGGGACACGCAACATTATGGTGGGACGAGCTACAAGCAGATAGACACTGCAAAGGCAAGGATACAATTAAAAGTTGGCATCGAATGATTGCAAAGATGAAAGCGAAGTTCATCCCTAGAGATTATCAAATTACTCTGTTCAGGAGGATGCAGAACCTGAGACAGAAGCTGATGACAGTGAAAGAATACACGGAGGAATTCTATCGACTGAACGTCAGGGCAGGTCATCAGGAAAGCAATGATGAGAAAGTTGTCAGATATATGAATGGCCTGAGATACGATATACAGGACGAGATGAGCATGGTAACTATTCGAACGGTGGAGGATGCCTATCAAATGGCTCTGAAAGCAAAAGAAAAGCTGAGCCATAAACAGAGTCAGAGAGGCCGAGGCAGGAGCCAGCCCAGAGGCAAGTCAGTTGCCCAGGAAAGAACCCAGAAGCCCAAGGAGGAATGGAAGAAACCTCAGGGTAAAGTTGAAAGAGGTGGAACCTCACAGAGAGGGCCATATGTTGAACAACGAGGACAACATAATGAACAGAGAAGAGATTATGTTGATAATAACATGTTTCCTCATACCAGAGGTAGAGGAAGAGGAAGAGGAGGAGTAATCACATGCTTCACATGTGGAAAGAATGGGCACAAGTCCTATGAGTGTCCAGAGAAAAAGAAGGACATTGGAGAAGCTCACATCATCGAGGCACAAAAGAGAGATGTTGAGGCAGAAGACGCTGAAGGCGGAAGATCGCTGATGATGCGAAAAGTCCTTTTGACACCTGAGAAGGAGGTGAAAAGTTCAGTCCAAAGGACCAGAATTTTTAGGACTGCTTGCAAGACCAAGGACAAGGTATGCAAGGTCATTGTAGACAGTGGTAGCACGGAAAATCTCGTTTCAACCAAGATGGTAGAGAAGCTGGAGCTGGAGACAACTGATCATCCAAGCCCATACAAAGTTTCGTGGCTACATTAATGAAGAAGGTCTGAAGCATTTAGCTACAGTAATGAAGAAGCTACAGCAGGAGAAGATGTTGATTAACATGAGAAAATATTCATTTATGAAGAAAGAACTCATTTAC
Source organism: Picea engelmannii (assembly GCA_009831015.1). Classification (NCBI taxonomy): domain Eukaryota; kingdom Viridiplantae; phylum Streptophyta; class Pinopsida; order Pinales; family Pinaceae; genus Picea; species Picea engelmannii. The sequence continues at coordinate 275,935 of ML793492.1, read as the reverse complement.
TTGGGATTTATTATATCTGCGAATGAATTCAAGATGGATCCAGACAAGGTGGAGGTAATAAAAAATTGCCCATCACCGAGAAATATTTCTGAGGTGAGGAGTTTTCATGGAATGGCTAGTTTCTACCGGAAGTTCATCAGAAATTTCAGTGTGATCAGTGCAGGGATGATGGATACAGTCAAGAAAAGACATAAATCTTTTCACTGGACTGAAGAGGCGGAGAAAAGTTTCAATTTGTTGAAACGGAAGATCACGGAACAACCAATTCTGGTGTTGTCGGATTTTCAAAAGACATTTCAAGTAAAATGTGACGCAAGCGGGTTTGCCATAGGAGCAGTCTTAAGTCAAGAAGACAGGCTGATAACATACTTCAGTGAGAAGCTGAACGAGGAAAAATTGAAATACTCCACATATGACAAGGAGTTTTACGCCATCATTCAGGCATTGAAAAAGTGGAGTCATTACTTGATTCCGAAGGAATTTGTTTTGTATAGTGATAACCATGCATTGCAGTTTGTGACTCAACAGGAAAAGTTGAATCAGAATCATACTAATTGGGTTGAGTATATGCAGAATTTCACTTTTGTGATAAAACATATTGTTGGTACTGCTAACAGAGTTGTTGATGCTTTGAGCAGGAAGTGTTTGTTGTTGCAGGAGTTCAGAGTCAAAACGTTGGGTTTTGATGATCTGAGGGACATGTACAGACATGATTCAGATTTTAAGGAAGCATACGAAGCAGCTGAGAATCCAGTTCTCAAAGAAAGAAGCCCGTGGATAGAGTACATGATCCAGGAAGGATTGCTATTTAAGGGAAACCAACTGTGTATTCTGAATTTCTCCATGAGGGACAACTTGCTGAAGGAGAAACACAGCGGAGGATTGGCCGGACATTTTGGTCATGATAGAACATTCGCAAAGCTGAGCGAATCATACTTTTGGCCAGGGATGCGATCAAAGGTCAAGATATTTGTAGATAGGTGCAAAATTTGCCAGCATTCAAAGGGAAGAAAGAAGAATGCAGGATTCTATCAACCATTACCCATACCCGAGAGGCCGTGGGATGAAATCAACATGGATTTCATATTGGGATTGCCAAGGACGTAAAGAGGATTTGATTCAGTCTTTGTGGTAGTGGATAGGTTTTCCAAGATGGCACATTTTATCCCATGCCATAAAACCAGTGATGCGACTCACATCGCAAATCTGTTTTTCAAAGAGGTCATTCGACTTCACGGCTTACCAAGGAGTATTTTTTCGGATCGAGATACAAAATTCATAGGGCATTTCTGGAGAACCCTATGGAAGAAGATGGGAACTAACTTGTCATTTATTTCAGCTTATCATCCTCAGACGGATGGACAGACGGAAGTGGTAAAGAAAAGTTTGGGAGATTTACTGAGAAGCTTAGTGACATAGCACCACAACAGTTGGGACAATATATTGCCGCATGCAGAGTTCTCATATAATGACTCAGTGAACAGGAGCACAGGCAAAAGTCCATTTCAGATTGTGTATGACATGCAGCCAAGAGGAGTTTCTGAATTAAGGGATTCAGAACAGACTGCGACAAGGAGCGCTAGTCCAGAAGAATTCGCTGAGGCGATGAAAGATCTTCACAGCAAGGTGAAGGAGCGACTGCTAGAGTCAAGTCAAGAGTATAAGAGTAGAGCAGATAAGCATAGAAGACAACTTCAGTTTGAATTTGGTGATCTGGTTCTGGCACACTTGAGAAAGGAAAGGTTCCCGAGGGGAACATATAATAAGTTGAAGATGAAGAAAATCAGACCCTGCAAGATCTTGAAGAAGTTCGGGGAAAATGCTTACGAGATTGAATTACCCGATGGGATCGGAATATCTCTGATATTCAATATCTCTAATTTGTACCCATATAAGGTTGGAGAAGTAGAGACTGGAATTGATCAGCCAGTGATCTAGTGGCGAAAGCAGATGCCAGTTGCAGATAAGCCATAGATGGAGTGCATACTAGATAAACGAGTGGGTAAGAAGACCAGGCGGAAAGAATACTTCGAGTATCTGGTCAAGTGGAAGAATCATCCAGTTGAAGATGCCAGCTAGGATACCGAAGAAGAGATTCTGAAGCATGGATAAACCGTGCAGGAGCTCATGGACAGGAGCCCATGAAAGTTTTCAAGCTGAGGAGTATGATGCAGGAGCATCGCCAACTCATCAAGCGAGCCAACGTGGAAGCGGAGGACAACTGGACAAGCCAGCACAAATCCTTTTTGAATTTCAACTTGGAAGTTGTTGTGTGATCTTAAATGAGCCATTAAGAAAAGGCGTACTTGTATATTGTAAATGGACCTTGAGCGGATAGCTCTCGTCCTTAGTAGGTAAACGACAATTAAGATAGTTAATGTATGTAGGTAGAATTTAATTCTAGACTAGACAGTTTAGGAGTCGGAGGGAAAACGGATATAGACACCCTCATTGTATCATTGTAACAAGAGGCTGAGCATAAAATCAGAAGCAAGAGAAGAGCAAGGCATGCAGAGAACTGTGTAAAGAACACCCATGTACAGATACTTGAATTAATAGAAGAGATTGATTCAATTTCATGGTTTCGTGTCTATTCTCTATGTATGGATGCTGAATGATATGCTCGTTTAATGTTTTCTTTCCTGTTATGCATTTTTTGTTATGCTATGTATATGATCTCATGTTTGAATTGAAGTCTGAGAGGATAATGGAATGAGTTTCAATTGTTTCTCAATATGAGCCAGAGTTCCTGCAAGGAGTGCAGTCGAGGTTGTCCACAAGGAGTGCGTTGACAGAAGGCTTAGATAGTTTAGTTTTTGTTCAAATTCACCCCAGGTGCAGTAGGGCATAGGAGCTGTGCAAGGAAGTGTGCAGGCCAAGTGAGGTTTAGGGCTGCGAACCTGAGCACCAGCTGAAAGACTGCTGCTGCAGGAGTGCACAGAGTCGAAGGGATTTCATAACTTAAAATGTGTTGAAGGGTTTCCGTAAGGAGTGCATGCAAGGAGTCGTTCCTAAGGCTCATAGTCATAGAAAAGCTAAGGGAGGATAGACCTTTGAGTTATTGAAAGACAACATAGAGAATTGTGCCTTGAAGGTTGGAAAGAAGCGTCGCAAGTCTGCACACAGGTGAACAAGTCTTCGTGGAGGAAGTGCTTGGTTCATTTCGTAGAATTCATCAGGGAGAAACGGATGGTCGGTATTCTCCGAGGGGAATTCACGATAATCCGAGGGCCATTAGATCTTGCAGAAATGCAGGGGAGATACAATGTTGTATTCCCAAAGGTTTAAGCTCAGGACAGATAGAGCATTGATCCAAGTCAGCCAGGACCATTGGATCTACACGAAGGATCGTGTATCGGGGTTTCGTGGGTCGAAGTCCTGTAAAGGTGTATCAAGAATCACGATATTGCAATACGCGATATCCTGACAGATCTGAACCGTCTATAAGTTGGGACACGTGTCATAAAGCCTAACGAATTCGGGGTTCGGCGTATAGGGAGTCTTGAGGACAGGATACTCCGACAGTGTGGAATCGCGAAACGCGATATTCCAACGGTGAAAGGATAGTGAGGCCACAGGAGTTGGTGGAGGATAGGTGGCACACCGTATCGGGATTCGGGGAAAGTAAAGTCCCGATACAACAGCATTAGGATTCGGGATCCCGCGAAGTCCGAAGTCCCGATGAGGTGACAGGATGTTGAAAGGTCAACTCACACGTGTGTCGGATAATCGGCATATTGGGAGTCGGGAGTCGGGAGTCGGTAAAACAGAGTGTTTGATATCGCGACTAGCAAAATCACGATAGGAGAAGTCCCAACAGGGAAGGGAAAAGTCAGCGTGGACTGAGGTGTCGGTCCTCGGCGATCCGAGAGTACAACGTTCGAACATTGACATCGTGAAATCGCGAAGTCCGATCCTCCGACTACAGAGAGGGGGATCGCGTGGAGGATTCTGTGGGTGTAGATTTTTCGATAGGGAAATAGAAGAACATTTGAGTTCTTCGGGCCGAGAGAAGAAGAAGATCCTGTGAGTGGATGTGCCTAGAGGGCGCGCCTACGCCACTGTAGAGCTCTGTTAGGGTGGTTGGGGCTAGCTAATCCCGAATGACTTGGATATTTGTTGGATCCACATGCACCCCCCGCTCATCAATAATGTATCCCAGATACTGAACCTGGGTCATGCCAAAAGTGCATTTCTCCAAATTGGCACACAACTTGTGCTACCACAGTGTTTGGAGGACCTATTGAATGTGGTGGAGGTGTTCTTCCCAAGTCTGGCTAAAGATCAAAATGTCGTCCATTAGCCTCATGAAGGTTGCAGGGGCATTCGTCAACCCGAAAGGCATGACCAACCATTCGAAAATGCCCTCCTTGGATTTGAATGCAGTCTTTTACACATCAGAGGGTTCGATTGGTACCTGGTGATACCCAGACTTCAAGTCAATCTTGCTTAAATATTTCACTCCCTTGAGTTGGTCCAGAAGGTCATCAATCTGTGGTATTGGGCACCTATTCCGGACAGTGATCTTGTTCAGTTCCCGATAGTCAATGCAGAGTCTCCAAGTCCCATCCTTCTTCTGCACCAACACGATTATGCTCCCACGGGGCGATGAACTCGGCTGCATGTGACCTTTCTGCAACAGCTCCTGAATCTGCCTCTTGATTTCGTCATTCTCCATAATAGAGCGCCGATAGATGGGTCCATTGGGCAGCGGTGCAACTGGGGTTAGATCGATGGGGTGCTTGACCTGGCAATGTAGAGGCACTCCTATGGGGGAGGTGAAGATGTCCTCGTACTCCTCCACGACCTTATCCATCTGTTGTTTTCATGCAGCGGGGCCCTGTCTGGAGGTCATGGCCACAATCTTCCTCTTTCCCCAAGGGCAGATCATCAGGAAAACAAATTTCATGGTTTTGGAAATGAGCTTATTGCATTGTTTTTCAGTAACCAAAGAGATGGAAGTAGGCAGTGTTATCTCCGGTATCCTGTACAACTTATTGCCCAAAGTGATAATAACAACACAAGACATGGACTCATACACAGCATGTCGCTTCCACAAGTACGATTGGCCTAATAATACATCAACAACATCAAGAGGATCAACGTCACATAATACCTCATCCATGAAGGGCCTGATGCTGTAGGGAAGGTGACATTGTTGACTAACGCGGAGGTCCCGTCCTTGGTGCAACCACCCGATGGTGTATGGTTGTGGGTGTGCTCTGGTCGGCAAGCCTAGCTGCTTCATGACCTCTACCGAGATGAGGTTCTTCTGGTTCCCACTGTCAACAATGAACTGTAACAGGGAACCCTTTACCCACATCTTGGAATGGAAGAGACGCTCCGCCTCCTCTGGATCTTCGTGGTGGCAATAGTGTCGTTGGGCTCTGCATCAATAATCTGCTTCCCCCTGTCATTCCCCTTGTCAGGTTCTGATTCATAGTCGGAGCATGCATCCGATTCATAAGCCTTCAACTTGGCTACCAGTGACTGCTTGGCCCGACACTCACTTGTGTTGTGAGTGGAGCTCTTATGGAACTCACACCACTTCTCCGGGTCCTTTCTTGGCTTCGTGGTGTTGTTATTTTCTTGTGGTTTTGGCGGGTTGTCCTAGGCTGCCCCGCCTTGGCTTGGTCCTTTGTTCTATGGTTTGGGGTACCTTTCCCTTGCTTCTGATTTGCAGACCCAAAGTCTCGCTTCTTTTGTTTGAGCTTCTGCTCAATCTTGTCAGCATATCGGTATGCCACACCAAGCGAGGAGATGTCGAGGAACTTCATTTCCTCCTGAATGTATCTGTGCAGACAACTACGGTACTTTAACACCAAATGTTTCTCTGAATCTTTGATACCCAACTTTGTGCGTAGGGTCTGGAACAGATTCGTCATCTCATGCACATCTTGGTCCCTTTGCTTCCGCACTGTAGTCCATTGTATGTATTTGTCCTCGTAGCTCCCCACAGGATAATATTGTTCCTTGATGGCATCTAAGAAAGAATTTCAAGTGGGTGCAGCCGAGAATAGAGAGGGTTCTCCCTCATCTTGTTGCTCTGAGTAGGTTTCCCACCAGTCCTTGACATGGGAGGCGGCTTTGAGGAGTGTGAAAATAATATTTTCTTTGTCGGAAAAGTCATGAACCGAGAAATATCCTTCTAACAGATTCAACCATCTATCTACGACATCTGCATCTATTTGGCCCTCAAATATGGGAATGTCAAAGTTTACTTGTACCTTAAAAGGAGTGGTGCCGCCAGAGTGGTTGTTGGATGTCGATGCGCCGTCAGTGGGAATCCGTTGAAGAATCTGGGCAAAGTTGTCCATCATTGCATTCCTTTGTATCTCGAGGGCCTCCTCGAGCAACATTTTGATAGGATCTCCTGCTCCCTTATCTTTCTTTTCTTCCCCTATGGGCAGTCGTCGGGGTTTGCGAGGCTGATCTTGCAAAGGTTCAACCAAATCAAGCCCCAACTCCTTATACCCCGACCTTGTTGGGGACATGCAAAGAAGGATCGAGAATGAGCAAATTTCTCTGACACCACTGATCCGGATTTATGTAGGAACACAATGAAATACATAAATACACATAAACGCAGAGATGTAGCGGAAATAAGACTTCATTTCATTAATAACAAATGACTCAAATATGCTTACAGGTAGAATGGAAATAAACTAGCTAGGGCGTTGGTAGCTTATCTTTGTTTGGAAAACCCTAAACATCCAAAGACCTAACCCTAGGAGATGAAACGCCAAGACTATGGGCCCCGTTTGGGTAAGTTGGAACATCAACTTCCCGGGGACGTAACTTTGGCATAAGATCTCTGTTTGACGCGTTCCATACCTCGTTAGAAAGATCTATCCGAGGACTACAACTTTTGGGTGAGTAACATGATTTATAATCCTTGTTGCTCCCCGTTTTCCCAAAAAAACGTTGTTTAAGGCCTCAAAACAGCTCCGGAAGTTCAGGACCTGAAAAACTGCTAAAAATAGTAAACTGTGCGGAAACTGAAAAAGTGAAAAAAGCAATGGTGGGGGTCCAAGTGGAATAGGTGGGTGGCCACCAATATCCACCCGGATCAAAGAAGGTAGGGAGCCAAATCCCAATCAGAACGATCAACAATCTGAGTCTCCATATTGTTGTCCTAGTGTTGACACGGATCACAGGGTCAGTCTCGTTGCATCAGGCATCAAGGCCGCTTATTTTCTATTTAGTGGAGTGCTTGCAACCCACAATTTACGACTAGTGCACCTCACTACTGACCAACATGAAAAGCCACCTAATGAACTGCAAACAGGATAGAAAGAGGAACTTAGAGTTTGGGTCTATCCTATGTAGTTTCTTCTTCAAGTAGGTTCCAGGCTTGGGCCCTAGAGTCAAGATTTTTTCAAAAAGCCAAATCCCTATAAACATAATTAAGAATAATTTGCAGATCAATAAATGAAGATAGAAGTGTTATCTTTTAATAGAAATTGATATAAAAACAAAATTTCCACCCAATTATAGTTACCCATTGCACGCTAGTCTATGGGGCCACTAAACGAAGGCACTAAGCTACATGCTAGACTTGTAAATGTAAATGGTTTCACCGATTTGTTTACCACACGAAGGTTCCTGTCATGTGAGGCGTGACTATGGAACAACCAAATCGCCCGGTTTCGACTGTGTTGGCTGGAATTTGGCAAATAAAAATTTCGATAATTTAACGAACAAAAATTTCTAAAAACCTTCCCAAGATTTCTCAACGAGCTAGAAGCCTCCCAAGATTTCCCATGCGAGCGAGAAGCCTCCCAAGAAAAAATATCGGATTATCTTTTCCTTCAAGGATTGAGGAGTAAGATGAATTAATAACGTTACCCACCCAGATGTGAACTGTACAGTGCACTTCAATTATGTAGGTGAAGTTATACTGATCAGTTATGTTACACATATTATGTTCTCTGAAACTAATTGCTAATTAAGTATCCGAATTTGGAGCTGCAAAGAAACCCAAAGCCAGAAATAATGGATTCCACATCAAACCCATATGAAAGTCCCACACTCTGATTTTAAAATAAATCATGCTTCCTTTCAAATTGTTTTTTTATGTTGATCAAAATAATCTGTATATGAATCGCTTCGTTCATTCTTATACATTAGAATGGATTAAGAAGTTTGGTCATTATAGAGATTGAGCATGAAGTTGCAAACGTCTATTCCATCCAAAAGAAAATCAAGAAACTACATAGAAACAAAAATAAAGAATGTATTATATGCAACTCAAGTACCTTCTGTATCTCTTTTCTGAATATACATTTTATCCAAATAGAATAAAGATGACGATACGCCTCAATCTTGATGAATTCTTTGTTCTTTATAATATCGGTAAAATTATATCTGTATGTATCTGTACACTGTAGAATATGGCTGCCCAACTCTACTGATTATTATTTTCGTCATTGCATTCAGCTGGATTATCGGATGGGAGGACCGGAATTCTCTCTCTGTCTCTGCTCGCTATACTCGTAGGTGAATTAAGGGGAGTAACGGGAGATCTTGAAGATGACTGTGAGCCATTTGGTGAACGAAGGCGGGTAACGGGAGATCTTGAAGATGACTGCGAGCCAATTGGTGAACAAGATCGATGGGCTTCGACGCGAGTCGAGAAGCCTCTTCCTGCAGAGGTTCCCTCATCCATCTCTGCATTCATCTGCTTCTGCCTACCCGAAGATGATATAGCTGTTGGGTTCTGCAGATTAAATTCTTCTCCAGAACTTGCGTTCTGACCTTGCTCCGAAATTCGAATTCAAATTGTCATGGATCCCTGAAATAATTCGTTGCGAGATTGTATCCGAAACCTGCTCTATTCTAGCGGATTCCAAAATTGGCTGTTCGGGATTGGCGCCGGTTATGCAAACAGGACAAGTGGAATGCGAATCAAACCACTTGTCAATACAGTCTACATGAAAACCATGCCTGCAATTGGGCAGAAGCCGGGCTATGCCATTCTCCCGCAACGCAAACTGACAGACTGTTCACAGATCATTGAAATTCGGCGATTCAATGACAAACGTGGGCAGAGTCTCAGAATCCAACCTCACATTCTCCACACTCGACGGTTCTTCTCCTGTAAAATATAACGGAGGACGCTCAGAATCCGACCCTACATTCTGCGCCCTCGATGGTTCTTGTCCTGTTCAATGAGACGGAGGTCGCTCAGTAGATGATCTCTGCCGTCTCCGTCTGAAAAATCCAACAGCGTCTCTCCAAATCCAACGGGGTCTGCCATTATTGCGCAACCAACAAACGACCTGAACCTCAAAAACAAGAATAAATATGGCGCACAACATGATTCCAATTCCAAGATAAAAAGCATCTTTCGAGCTCATGGCTGAATCCTCAAATTCTCCTGTATGAAATTGAACGGACGGGAATTTTTATTGAAATGGTGCTGGTCTGGAGGAAAGCACAAACAAATCTCTGGCCCTAGCCCACACAACTACTAAAATTACCGTCAGATTCACATATTACATGGTCTTTGAGCCTTCAATTGCTCCAAACAGGTAGCGCCTCCGATGACTATATGATTCCAGAAATGACATAAAAAGTTGAGAGTTCCGATGAAGAGAACTGTGCGAGCTAATTTTTTTTTTTTTAAATTATCGCCAATTTTATTGTAGAAGCTAATTTTAGCCAATTTACAAGCTAATTTGTTTTTTTAGATGCTTATTTCATTGTTATTTTCTTTTGAAATTATTGCCAAACTTCTAGTCCAAGATAAGATGTGTTAAAATGGAAATCCATATGAAAGTTTTAATCTCAATTATTTATTTTAGTTTATAAATTATTTCAATTAGGTTCTTTTTAATGAAAATTATCTTTTGAGTTTTTTTTTAAGAGTTTATGTTGAGTTTTTATGAAGATTAATTATTTATTTTAGTTTATAAGTTATTTCAATTAGGTTTTTTAAATGGAAATTATCGTTTGAGTTTTTTTAAAAGAGTTTAGGTTGAGTTTTTATGAAGATTATGTTTTGAATTGTTTTGGATAAAATATAGATATACTTTATGGAAATTATGGATAAAACATGTACTTCATAGATGTCCGATCGGTAAAGTATATAATTATAAAAATTTAATTGAAAATTAATTTATAGATATATTTTATGAAAATTATGGATAAAATATGTTCACTTTATAGATATGTATGACCAGTTTAAATGATTGGTAAAGCATATAATTATAAAAATTTAATTGAAAAACAATATTTTAGTTGTTGATTAATTACTATATAAAATTATGTTATAGTATCTTATAACTATGAAGATTAAATGTTATAAAAATAAATAACATTTAACATTTCCATGTGATGAATCCTTTCTTAAAGCCATGACCCACTTTTAGAAGCATTAGGAGTATTCGCACAATCATTCATACTTTGTTCATGACTTGGATAGAATAGAGGCGCCATTTTCCACTTTTTTTAATTAATGGCGCCGATCGGCGTATATCAACCACTTTTTACATTAATGTGGTTGTTGCTAGTTGACGGCCGACATGCATCGCCACAACCATGAATATATTTTGATACAATTGAAATGTAATATTTAAATATTATTTAGTAATTACTTAATTATTATTTAAAATAAAAAAATTAGTTAATATTCATATAAAATTAAATAATTTAATAATAATACTTAAATAATAATAAATAATAATTTAATTATTAAATAATAGTAAATTATTATTTCTTTATAAAAAATATTAAACAATAAATAAATTATTAGAAATTGATTATTTAATTATAGAAAATTAATTAATTAGAAATTATATAATAATATTTATTAATTAATAATAATTAAATTATTAATTCTCAATTGATTATAACTAATAAAAGTAATATTAAACAAAAATTATTTATAAATTAGAAAATTATATATACAAATAAAAAAAAATAACAAAATAAATACATTATTAAAATAATACATTATTAAAATAATACATTAATAACAATAAAATATATTTGTATATTATAAATTAATTTAGAAAAAATAAAATAGTAAATAACAAATTATTTAATAAAGTTAGTAAAAATAAAAATAATAAAGTATTATATTTAGTAAT
>ML793492.1:216515-264742 GCA_009831015.1 Picea engelmannii | reverse complement strand
CACAGGCAGAAAGGTGAAACGCCGACTTGTATGTGCGCATCTGTAAAGAACGCATCCGCATGCCACCAACACGTATATGAAACGTTAGCAGCACATTCCACCACCACGTGGTAAAGACTCTATCACTCCAAAACCTTTCACACACCTGCTATTCGGTAATCATAATTATCTTTGCTAATTCCTTAACGTGGCAATTTAGTGAGCATTATGTAATTTTTTAATCATATTAAGTAAAAGTAAAAAAGTAAACATGATAAACGTATGATTTTATAAATGCAAGGGAGTTAGTTCTTGCATTCTTATTCATTGATTTGGATGTAAGACGAAGAATATGCCAGCATCTTGAATTCCTAACCATCAGATTAAATTTAGTAATTAAAAGCATGATTAATCGTGCAATGTTGATAGGGGGGACGCCTATCGGCGTAATTACTGTATAAAATTATGTTATAGTATCTTATAACTATGAAGATTAAATGTTATAAAAATAAATAACATTTAACATTTCCATGTGATGAATCCTTTCTTAAAGCCATGACCCACTTCTAGAAGCATTAGGAGTATTCGCACAATCATTCATACTTTCTTCATGACTTGGATAGAATAGAGGATGGAGATATCAACATCATCATGGATGGTCATACTAATTAATATGGGAACCCCTTGGAAACCCCAAGCATATATGTCAAGGGAAACATAGCTAACATTTCCAATACCGTGCCAATCAACATTTCCAACAAACCTAATGTCATGGAAAATGTTTTTATTAGTGCAAACCATTCCCCTCACGAGGTTCAGATCTACACTTCGCTTTTTAAAGAGTTCTGCAATGTTCTTTCCCAAAGCTATGAAGAGGTTCCTAGCATTGATCACATCTCATGTTAAACACAATATTAAGATGTATCCCAATGCTAATCATATTCAACAAAAGATACAATCTAAGTGTTTTTTGAAATCCAAGGAGTTTGTGATTAACATTCTATTTGCTTAATTAGTTTGCTCCTGGAGAGGATAAACTACAACAATAGTTTTTCTTTCAGGTTTTAAATGGATAAAATAATAGTTGAAATAGTAAAATAAGAATTTTCTGCATCCAACAAGCCTGAATGTAGTTTCAATGCCTGAGCTCAAATAAATGAAGCTCAACAACCTAGAAGCCTCCGGCATTTCCCATGTGACCAGCATAGAAGAGAGATGCATTGCATGTGAACAAGATCACATGTTTAGAATCAAGATCTTATTTTTCTCAGACTTTTTTGTCCTAATGATGGATCCTGTTATGGATCCGAAACGTGACGACAAGATGTCATTAACACTGTGGATCTTCCGACAAATTCTGAACATATTTCTCACCACATAAACCTAAATGAAAAGATCACATGTTGTCTATCAAAAGCTCTTTGAGAAAAATAGGCATGCAGGAATATGGTAAACTATGGATTGACATAAGTGAACGAAGCAACTTATGCTTTATTGTATATGTATATACATACTTACTAAAGCATAAGACACAATTAAAAGAAGCAACCTATGTACTGATACTAAAGCAGAGGCTAGAAAATATCGGATTATCTAAAGCAGAAGGATTCAGGAGCAAGATGAATTAGTACCCAGCCACTACACATGTGAACATTTTATTCACCCAAACTGTACAGTGCACTCCAATTATGTAGGTGAAATTATACTGATATCAGTTATATTACACTTATTATATTGTTTGAAACTAATTGCTAAGTAACTATTCCAATTTAGAGCTGAAGAGAAACCCAAAGCTAAAAATAATGGATTCCTCATCAAAACTCATATGAAAGTCTCATATGATCTTAAAAATAGATTAGATTATTATTCCAAAGCCAAAAATAATGGATTCCACATCAAAACCAATATGAACGTCCCCACACTGTGATTTAATGGAGCTTGGTTTCAATCCAAAAGAAAATAAAGAGCCGACATAAAACCAAAAATAAAGAATTATTATATGCAAATTTGTGGCGACTCAAGTACTTTTCTGAATTTATTTTTCTGAATAAGAATAAAGAAGACGATACACCTGAATCCTGATGAACTCTTTGTTCTTTATAACGTCGGTAAATTATATCTGTATGTATCTGTACACTGTAGAATATGGTTGCCGAACTTTACTGATCATTATTTTCGTCATTGCATTCAGGGTAGTCACGGGAGATCGCTGTCTCTGCTCGTTATACTCGTTGGTGAATTAGGGGGATTAACGGGAGATCTTGAAGATGAACAACGCTGATGGGCTTGGACGGGAGTCGAGAAGCCATGGGGCATTAATGCTCTTCCTCCAGAGGTTCCCTCATCCATCTCTGCAACAATTTGCTTCTGCTTACCCGAAGATGATATAGTTGTTGGGTTCTGCAGATTAAATTCTTCTCCGGAACTTGCACTCAAATTGTCATGGATACCTGAAGTACTTGCTTCCGAGATTGTAGCCGAAACCTGCTCTATTCTAGCGGATTCCGAAACTGGCTGTATGGGCGGAACCCCTAATGTCGCAGAATCCAACCCCCCATTTCGCGGCCTCGAGCATCCTGTAAAAAGAACCTGAAGACGCTCAAGAGCTGATTTCAGCCATGCCCAGTTGCATCTGTAATCAAAGACGACCACAGCTACAATAATAAGAAATACAATGATAAAGAAAACTATGGGATATATGGACTCGGGAAGATAAGATTTCTCATCGGGTGCCTTAAAAGGATCTTCCGAGCTCATGGCTGAATCTTCAAATTCTCCTGTATGAAATTGAGACCACGGAAATTTTCTTTGAAATGGTGCTGGTCTGGGGGAAAGCAGAAACCTCTTGCCCCAGCCCACACAACTACTAAAACTACACACAGATTCACATATTACATGGTCTTCGAGCCATCAATTTCTCCAAACAGGTAGCGCCTCCGACGCCTATATGAATCCAGAAATGACAGAAAAGGTTCTGAGTTCCGGTGAAGAGAACCGTGCGGGCGAGTCCTTGCTTTAATCGTTTGACGAGCCCACAGGATATGGATCGGCTTCCCACGGATTGACGAGTGGGTAGCCCAGGCTCATATGATCGAATCTGAAGCGACACAAACTCCTAATCAAGACTGCTAAACTAACAGAAGATGTAACCCAAAAACAAGCATCCTCTCGTAATATCATTGTAATATATGCAAATTTATCATATCTACGTTTATTGTGATATCTAATGATAGCGAACTTTGAAGAGATGACTTTTTATGATTTATTTGAGTTAGTGTTTATTATTATTATTATAATAGTTCTTCGTAATTAACAATGAATGAAAGAAGCAAGCATGAAGGTAGGGATATGACATCTCAACATGACAGAATTTCAAATCAACATTTAACTCAGAAAAGAACGAGTTGTTGAGATATTTTGGAAAATAATGTATTTAAATATATCTTGTTTGTAATAAAGTCTTGTACCACTGTAAGGAGTTGCAGATATAGAGTGGAAGTCTTTATTTGGTAATAATTGATAGTTATTGTAATAGGATGGAGAAGAGCTCGAAGAGTCACTCTTTAGATAGATTAGTTGTTGTATTGTATTAGAGAGTAGCAGTATTAGAGAGTAGCAGAGAGAGTGAGTGATAAGAGGAGTTTTCTTAGAGTAGAAAAAAGTAGCAAAGATACAGTGAAGAATTGTAATACTATGTAATTTATTTCATGAATGAAAAGAACAAACATAATTGTTCCAATTCCTTGGACAATGTTCATTTTGAAGTGTGATTGAGTAAATGGTGTATTTTGTGTGTTTTTTAGTTCATTTCGTTTATGTATGATTTTTTATGGTTGATCATATGAATTTGTGACGAATTGGATAAGTTTCAGTCGTTTTTCTTCTGAGAACTTGTATGCAAGGAGTGCATCTCGTACGCAAGGAGTGCGTTGATAGAGTCTTGAATTAAATTACAGAAGTTCAGAAGGAATGACGGGAACTTAGACCAAGTGCAAGGAGTGCACAAAATCAAGGAGCGACTAAGTGTTGAAGAACCAGAACACATAAGCGCAAGGAGTGCAGGAAGAATTTCTTTCGAAGAAATCCTTTGATCTGAGTTTGTCGAGATCCTAGGAACGCAACGAGTGCATGGAGATCAAAATATTCAAGGGGATCAAGCTCATAAGAGATAGCGGGAAGAAATATTCAAAGGGAATGAGGCTCTGAAGGTTTCATGAGTTATAACTCATGATCTGTCGAGGAGGGAGTAGAATCGTTCCAGATCGTTGGATCTAGGCAAGGTGCGCGAGATTTAAGTCTCTTGGTGCGTACAAGAGAGAAGAATGTTGAAGTCCCAAAGTGATTAGGGATCATTCATCGTCAAGAGGGACTAGTGGCGTAATATTTACAACTCCAGAGCGGAAGCACTTCGGAGATTTTGTAGATAAGGAGGAGGTGAACTCGCCGAATAGCCGAAGTAGATCCTGATCGTTGGTCGTCAGGAGGTACGTGTCAACAGATCGGAGACTTTGGATGAAAACGCTCAGAAGGTCAGTGTGCAGGAGTTGAAAATCTTGAAGCTCGAAGAGTCGAAGCGATTCATAGTTGTCGATCTGTGGGAGACGCGCGTCGACAGATCGTCAACTTCGGGTGAAAACACTCCGGGAGAAAGCAAGTGTGCAGGATTTGAAACTCCCGAAGTCTGAATAGTCGGAGTGAATCGTAGTCGTCCGATTCGGAAGGAGACACAGTAGAAATCTTTGGACTCCATTTGAAAACCCAAAGTGAATTATAGTCGTCATATTCAGAAGGACACGTGGCAGAGATCAGTGGACTTCTGGTGAAAATGCTCAGTAAGTGAGTGTGCAGGAGTTGAAACTCCCGAAGCTCGAAGAGTCGAAGTGAACCACAACCATCGATCTGTGAGAGACACGTGTCGACAGATCGCGAACTCCAGGTGAAAGTATTCCGAGAGAAAGTAAGGGCAAAGAGTTTGAAACTCCCAAAGCCTGAATTGCCGAAGAAAATCACGACCGTTGATTGAAAGGGACACACGCCGATAGATCGTGAAATTCTGGGAGAGCATGATCCATAGAGAAGGAATGAAAGGAGACAGATCTCAGTCGTCAGTCAAGAGGCACTCCCCGAGATCGAATTTGAAGCGACACAAATTCCTATTCAAGACTACTAAACTAACAGAAGATGTAACCCAAAAACAAGAATCCTCTTGAAATATCATCGTAATATATGAAAATTTATCATATCTATGTTTATTGTGATATATAATGATACAGAACTTTGAAGCGATGACTTTTTATGATTTATTTGAGGTAGAGTTTATTATTAGTCCCTGCCCTTGGGGCTACAGGGACTATTAGTAATCGGTTCCCGGGTGTTCTATTAATCTCTACACACAAATCTATGTAAACTAACCATTTTAACCAAACTTTTTGAAAACTCATACAATTTTCGTGTTCACGTTAATTTTTAAGTCTAAGTTTTATATTTGAGGTCTTATTTGGCCTCATATCGAGGCAGCTAGAGGAAATTTGATTGATTGTTTGGATTTAAACTTACGAAACATGATATTTTTTTATAGTATATATGGAAAGGTCAATTAATGCTAGGATTCAAGCTAACATTACTTTCAAATATCAAATTTTCCATCCATATTTGTTATATAATCCATAGTTATAGTTGTTACAAACATCTCCGGTGGCAACAACTTCACCCAGTGGTAGCGACTTCACCAAATGTGTAACATGCATCATTGCAGTGGCCTCACAATTACTCTCTGAAATTTTTGCTCACTCACCACCTAACCAGATCCTCAAACCCTCATCGCCTCATCCTGCTCACCCTCATCACCTCATCCTGCTCACAATTTATCATTACAGAGCTATTTTGGTAAAAGACATTAACTCTATTTGTTTGTGATTTCAATTTTATGAATAATATGTAATAATACAAATAATATTAGCATACATGTATTTGTGACGATCTTGGACCAGGGATAATTGTAGTCTCTCTTCATCTATATTCTTCAGATCCAACATGCTTTTACCGACTGCAAAAATTCTTCCACGATCAATGCCTCACCTTCATTCTACTATAGTCGAGGGACCTTCATTTTGTTGTGGTCGACTTTCCCTCGATGCAGGTAGGAATTTTGGTTGGTCGACCGGAGTAGACGGTTTCATATTTATTTTGATTCTTAGAGGGCTTGCAATCTACCGGATTTCCTCTCGACGCTTCTGTCTTTCAATTTTCTGAATGTCAGGAACATTCTTGTGACTAGCAATCATGCCCCAGCGTGGTCGTGATTGCATCCTCCTTGGCCTTATGCACGAATTCCTGGTCATCTAGACATGCTAGTGAAGCCACTACCTTTACCCCAGGTAAAGGTAGCATCCTCCTTGGCCTTATGCACGAATTCCTGGTCATCTAGACATGCTAGTGAAGCCACTACCTTTACCCCAGGTAAAGGTAGGGTACATATTTCATGCTTCTCTCGACCAGGTATAAAAAATATTATTATTATTAAAATTGCAATTTCTTTGCTTTCTCAACATTTTTGCTTGTCCATTTTGTTAATGGATCTCTGTAAATAATGGCATAAGCCGATGGTGTTCATTGTCGTGATGAATCTGTTTAAGTCGGATGGGGTTCAACAACGATAACAACAATAAATTTGAAGGGGCCGATGGAATCCGTAACCCTCCATGTGACCTTGGGGTTTGGCCTGGAAACATTTCAACTTAGTGTTTCCAACTTAGTACTAACAAGAATCTTGTATCACAAAAACATAGAGTTAAATCAATGGAGATATCATACCTGTATTTGTACACCCCGCACTCGAAAGAATCTTCAAGCTTCACTTGATAACGCTAGGTTGCTTCCTTGTAGTGGTTCACATCCTTAGCTACAGGTCGCGCCACTGTTATCGATGTCATGGAGAGGCACCTTCAGAATGGCCCTCCTAAGTGGATTGATTGGAGCATCCTTCTTCTCCAACATATAGGATCTCAAGTTTCTCAACCAGGTTTTTATTTACCAAAACCTCGTTTTTATGGAGTCCGAGTAAAAATTGGTAACTTCAGGTGCTTAAAATCAATTGATATTTATGAAAATTGCCATTTCATGACATTTATCTACGATAGCCAGACTGTAATCATTATGCTTTTTGGTTTAGTGGGACCTCGGTTGTTACTGGCAGGCTGGGAAAAGAAACGGGATAGGAGAATGGGGAGATATAGTCACCATAGGTTGGATAAGAGGCGGGCTACAATAAAGACTGGCGGGGTTGCATTACTTACATGCTTCTTGGTTTCTCAGTAGATGAACATGGTTGTGCTTGATTTTTGATGGGATAATCTGTTGGGGCTTGACGAGATAACCCGAAGAAGCTGGTCAACCCGTTCTCGAGATTTGCAGCCATTAGAATGTTTCTCTTGCTTCACCTTCTATATTGTTGCTCTTCTTGCTCACCAACATCATCATCTACAGGTGGATTCTCATCTCGAGCATGCCCTTCTATTCTCGTCCTTCCTTCGTGAATTTTTTCTCTTTTAGTAGTGAAAGGATTTCCGGATTCAAGTAAAGATTTTACCTTTGAGCTCATCCCTTGTTTTGATTCCTCTCTTTGAATAGATGCTCTTCCTGTAGTTGCTTTTCTGATCTGTCTATGAAACCCTTCCCGTTGTACTCTTTAATCTGTCTATTCCCTCTGGAAAGGGTCCAAGGCGGCCTCCAGTAATAGATCGAGATGGAGCAGATTCAGGCGCATAAGCATTTAACCCCTATACCGATACAATGGAGCTTTAATCAGTCGATCTTGAGCCCATTTCAGTTTGCCAGGAGTCCCTAGCATCTGAGTGAGTAGAAGCAAGAACAGCTAGAGAGGCAGCAGTCAGAGCAGAGCCTATTTATTTCGAGAATACTCATTAACAATGAAGGTAAAGGTAAACCCAGAGCCTGTAATTCGAGGAGCATATCCATGACCAATGCTATAATCACCAGCAATTTCTTGACCTTCTTGTACATCTAACACTCACATACAGAGCTCGCTCTCCTCTGATACAGGATTCGATGTTATCTGCACTGGAGGTAACCGTCCTTGTATCGTGTAAAAGCTACAAGGCACTTGGAGTATCCAGTAATAGCATATGTCAATCATAGTGACACATTTCATTCATGGTTTAATTTATAAATTTACTAATGCATGGAGTCATACGATGGCATACAAAACATAGGATTTATTTTGAGTGTGCGGTCATTTCACTTTCTGGAAATGATTTCATTGTCAATGTGACTAGTTTCAATTTGATTGCATTGCAACACTTAATTTTAATTCGGCATGATTTTAAGATGTCTCGCCATTGGCCTTTCCAAAGGTTAAGGTTGCCATTATTAATTCTTCGAAACTCTACTTACAAACTCCAATCCTTCAGCTATAGTTTGTGTTGCTTAGAAATAGAGTCTTCCTATATTTAAATTGAATAATTCTATGTTTGTTTTAAGGTGAAAATTTGTATTTATGTATATAGTCATACAAAATACAAGAAAGACAACAATTCAGTCTATGACAACTTTAATGGTTCAGTATGTCAATTTTTTAAACCAACAAAAACGCATATGGTAATTACATAATCCCGAGGTCGTCAATTATTTGGTGAGCTACCATAAAACATTATCCCCAGACACGTTTACAAATCTCCCAATTATAACATAATAAGGGCCATTTCTCCTTTCTTGTTAAATTATGATATTTAGCCATTTGCACACAATTTATCTTGTTTACTATTGATGTTAATTTCTACTAAAGTTTGACTATATCCTGCACTCTTGAGATTTATTACTCTAATGGTCAGTTCATAGTAGAAACTTATGTTCTGTACAATGTCTGCAAACTAAGACAAATGTTGTACGTTGTCTCTTTCCGTCTTCTTGGCAGAGACTTGTTGCTCCGAAACTCGTCCTTGTTATTATTATAATAGTTCTCGATAATTATCAATGTTGATGTTCTAATCTTATCTATTCAATTGTTTGGTGATGCAAGAGAATCGCCTTCAAAGTCAAATAAGCAAGCGTGGACACAAGGATATGACATCTCAACATGACATAATTTCAAATCAACATTTAACTCAGAAACAGAACGAGTTGTTGAGATATTTTGGAAACAATGTTTTAAATATAAATTGTTTGTAAAGTCTTGTACAACTGTAAGGAGTTGCAGATAGAGAGTGGAATCCCTTATCTAGTAATAATTGATAGTTATTGTAATAGAACAAAGTAGGTAACCACTAGAAACTGATAGGATATGTTGTAAACAGGATGGAGAAGAGATCGAGGAGCCACTCTTTAGATAGATTGGTTGTTGTATTTTATTAGAGAGTATAAGAGAGAAGGAGTGATAAGAGGAGTTTTCTTAGAGTAGGAGAGAGTAGAAAAGATACAATGAAGAACTGTAATACTATGTAATTTATTTCATGAATGAATAGAACATGCATAATGTTCCAATTCCTTGGACAGTGTTCATTTTGAGGTGTAATTGAGTGAATGGTGTATTTTAGTTCATTTCATTTATGTATGATTGTTTATGGTTGATCATATGAATTTGTGATGAACTGGATATGTTTCAATCATTTTGATTCTGAGAAATCGTATGTAAGGAGTGCATCTCAGAAGGAACGATTGGAAGTTATACCAAGTGCAAGGAGTGCACATAATCAAGGAGCGACTAAGTGTCGAAGAACCAGAACAAAGAAGCCAAGGAGTGCAGGAAGAATTTATTTTGAAGAAATTCTTCGATCTAAGTTTGTCGAGATCCCGCGAATGCAAGGAGTACGTTGGAGATCGAAATCCTCAAGGAGATCAATACCAAAAGAGATAGTGGGAAGAAATATTCAAAGGGAGTGAGGCTCTGAAGGTTTCACGAGTTATCGTTCATGATCCATCCAGGAGGGAGCGGGATCGTTCCAGATCATTAGATATGGGAAAGGTGCATGAGTGTTAAGTCTCTTGGTGCATACATGAGAGCGTATTGTCGAAGTCCCGAAGTGATTAGGAACTTTTCATTGTCAAGAGGGACTCTGGAGTAGAAGCATTTCAGAGATTTCATAGACAAGGAGGAGGTGAACTCGCCGAAGAAAAAAAGCAGATCCTAACCGTTGGTCGCCGGGAGGTACGTGTCAACGAATTAGAGACTTCGGGTGAAAACGCTCATAAGGTGAGTGTTCAGGAGTTGAAACTCCCGAATCCTGAAGAGTTGAACCAATTCACAGTCATCAATCTGTGGGAGACACGCGTCGACAGATCGTTGACTTCGGGTGAAAACACTCTAGGAGAAATCGAGTGTGCATGAGTTGAAACTCCTAAAGGCCGAATAGCTAGAGTGAATCATAGTCGTCTGATTCAGAAGGACATGCGGAAGAAATCTGTCGACTCCAGGTGAAAACCCGAAGTGAATCGTAGTCATCAGATTCAGAAGGACACGTGGCAGAGATCTGTGGGCTTTGGGTGAAAACGCTCAGAAAGTTAGTGTGTAGGAGTTGAAACTCCTGAAGCCCAAATATTCAAAGTGAAGCACAACCATCAATCTGTGAGAGACACGTGTCGACAGATTGTGAACTCTGGGTGAAATTATTCTAGGAGAAAGTAAAGGAAGAAAGTTTGAAACTCCCGAAGTCTGAATTGTCGAAGCAAATCACGACTGTTGATTGAAAGGGACACGCGTCGATAGATTGTGAAAGTCTGGGAGGGCATGCTATTGAGAGAAGGAAGGAAAGGAGGTAGATATCAACCATCATTGAAGAGGCACTACCCGAGATCACAAGATCAATGGTCACGCTTAATTGTAGGGACATAAACTTCTCGGGATTTAAAAATTTGAGAGCGGGCCGCAATCGAGACCATGATATTTCCAAAGGGATACACGGAAATTAGTAGTGAATTGTGGGGACAAAAGAGGCATGGTATCAAACCACTTTTGGCCACCCTGCAATCATGTGTTTATGTGAGGTCATATCCCGAGGTGACATCCAAGAAAGGACTAATGGAAAAGGAGTTAGCGCTTGAAACTTGATAGTTCAACAATGCGAAGGGATGGGTTGCGGGTGTCATAGAACCTGCACCAAAAGGCTTAAAGGTCATGTGTTTAATTACAAAGTGAAACCATAAAAGTTTCATAGAGCCAATTTGGATCGTATAATCGAATATCCTTTACTGGGAGGTCACGTATCCCGAGGGAGAGTAGGGGGGATGCATCAAGTGGTATCAGAGATATTGAATTTGTTTGCAGACAATATACAAAGGAGAAAGGAGATAAATTGATATCATCAGTGGCATCAAGAGTTGATTATGTTTATAGACATCAAAAGGTGAGGCAATGGAATCATGCCACCCAAAAGATGCAGAGAAAATCCAGAAATGAAAGAATAAATGAGGCGACTCAGAATGAGACTGGACGACACAAAAACATCGCAGAGGAGAGCACTAGACACTGGAGATATCGGTGAAGATGAAAGTGAAGAGATAGAGGTCGAAGAAGATGTAGCAAAGATTGTTGCAGAAGACCACTTATTGAAAGTTGTTTCAAGAATAGGAGCCACAGAAAAAATAGAGGTACCAATGTATGAAGGCAATTTAGAATTTGAAGAATTGGTGGATTGGGTACGTGCTATGGAAAAGTTTTTTGGTTATGAAGATATCAAAGAAGATAATATGGTGAAGCATGCTGTGACAAGATTGAAGGGTCAAGCAACACTATGGTGGGATGAACTAGAAGCCGATCACAGATGCAAGGGAAAAAAATAAATTAAAAGATGGGATAGGATGATAGCCAAGATAAAAGTAAAATTTATCCCAAAGGACTATGAAATCAATCTGTTCAGGATATTTTATAACCTGAGACATAAAATATTATTAGTGAAGGAGTACACTGAGGAATTTTACATACGGAACATCAGGGCTGGACAGAAAGATAATGATGATGAAAAGACAACCAGGTATATAAATGGACTAAGATATTAAATACAAGAGGAAATTAGCATGATGTTTGTTAGTAAAGTCGATGATTCTTATCAAGCATCCTTGAAAGATAAAGAAAAAATGGCCAGAAAACAAAGCCAACAAAACAGAGGAGGAAATTCATGTAGAGGTAAGGGAACCAATAGAGAGGAATTCTAGAAACCAAAGCATGAAGATGGAAAACGTCATAGTCACCCTGAGAAAGGTGGAAGTTCCAAGGAAAGACAACATGGAGGAAGAAGACATTTTCCTATAGGAAGAGCCAAAGGAGGTGAATTTAGATGTTATTCCCGTGGAAAGTCATGGCACATGTCTTGGGAATGCCCATAGAGGAAGAAAGACACTAGAAGAGGAGGATAAGCACACATTTATGAAGAACATAAGCATGTGGAAGAAAAAGTATCATAAGGAGGAGAGAACCTCATGATGAGGAAAATTCTTATTAAACCAAAGAAGGAGGTAGAGGAACCAGTTCAACGAACAAGTATGAGAACTGCTTGCAAAATGAAAGACAGAGTTTGGAAGGTGATCGTTCATAATGGGAGCACTGGCAATCTAGTATCCACAGAGATGGTGGAGAAACTGGATCTAAAGATAAATGCACATCCAAACCCATAAAAGGTATCATGGTTGAAGAAAGGACATCAAGTAATGGTAATTCAACAATGCCAAGTTGAATTTAAAATAGGAGGTTATAGGGATGAAATATTATGTGATCTAATTCCTATGGATGTCTATCATATTTTATTGGGGAGACCATGGAAATTTGATAGAAAATTTATTCATGATGGGAGGAGGAATACTTATACCTTAGAAAATAATGGTAGGACACGTGTTGTTTCCAATAGAAGACAAAGAGAAAAATAAGGAAGCTAGTTCAAGTATACTTCTCATGAGTGGGAAGGAACTCTTGAGTGAAGTCAAGAAGGAGCAGGAGATTCATTTTTCTATAGTAAGGAAGCCCATAGTTATCCTTACAAATACTTATGTGGAAGATTTACCTGAAGAAATACAGGGACTGTTAGAGAATTTTGTTGAGATAGTGGTGGATGAATTACCTCACTCATTACCACCCATTAGGAGTATAAGCCATCGTATTGAACTTATTCCAAGAGCTAGTTTACCAAACAAATCAGCTTATAGGTTGACACCCAGAGAGAATGAGAAAGTCAAAAATAAAGTCCAAGAGTTATTGGATAAAGGTTTAGTCAGAGAAATCCTAAGCCCATGCACAGTACCAACTGTGTTGAGTCCAAAGAAGGATGGAGGATGGATAATGTGTACAGATTCCAGGGCCATCAATAAGATCACCATTAGGTATATATTTACGTTACCCAGGATGGATGATTTGATGGATTGTTTGAGTGGAGAAAGTTATTGTTCCAAGATATAATTGAAGAGTGGATATCATCAAATAAGGATGAGAGAGGGAGATGAATTGAAGACAACATTCACGACAAATGAAGGTTTGTTTGAATGGTTGGTCATGCCATTTGGGTTGACAAATGCCCCAAGCACATTTATGAGATTAATGAATGAATTATTGAAAGACTTGATAGGAAAATTTGGCATAGTGTATCTGGATGTCATACTAATCTTCAGTAAGACAGAGGGAGAACACTTAAAACATTTGACATCAGTGATGAGAAGGTTGTAGCAAGAAAACTTGTTGATAAATCTGAATAAAATCTCTTTTATGAAGACATAACTCATATAATTCGGTTTTGTGATCTCTTCAAATGAATTGAAGATGGATCTAGAAAAGGTGAGAGCAATCAAAGAATGCCCATCTCCAAGAAGCATATTTGAGGTAAGAAGTTTTCATGGGTTAGCAAGTTTTTATAGAATGTTTATCAGAAATTTCAGTGGTATATGTACGCCCATGCTGGAAACTGTGAAGAAGAAACACAAGTATTTTAATTCGATAGAGGAAGCTGAAAAAAGTTTCAAAGTGTTGAATGAGAAGATCACAGAAAAACCAATTCTGATCTTACCATATTTTGGAAAAACATTTCAAGTGAGATGTGATGCAAGTGGAGTATCTATTGGAGTAGCCTTGAGTCGGGATAATAGGCCAGTTGCTTATTTCAGTGAGAAACTGAATGACACCAAGACAAAGTATTCCACATATGACAAATAATTTTATGTAGTGATTCAAGCTTTGAACAAGTGGAGGCACTATCTAATTCCTAAAGAATTTGTCTTGTACAGTGATAATCAAGATTTGTAGTTTATTACTAGGCAAGAAAAGTTGAATCAAAGACATGCTAAATGGGTATAATTTATACATAATTTTACTTTTGTTATTAATCATATTGTTGGGACTGTTAACAAAGTTGCAGATGATTTGAACAGGAGGAGTTTAATTGTACAGGAATTCCAAGTGGATACCTTAGGATTTGAACACCTCAAGGAAATGTATCGAGAATATCCAAATTTTAAGGAAGCTTATGAGGCATGTAAGAATCCTTTGTTGGGAGACAAAATTCCATGGACAAAATATTTGATCCAGGATGGATTATTGTTCAAACGGAGCCAACTATGCATACAAACATGCTCAGTGAGAGATAACCTACTGAAAGAGAAACACAATGGAGGTTTATATGGACATTTTTGTCATGATAAGACATATGCACAACTGAGCAATTCATACTATTGGTCGAGCATGAGGGAAGAGGTGAAATTTTTTGTGAACAAATGCATAATTTTCCAGTATACAAAAGGGAGACAACAAAACACTGGTTTATATCATCCATTACCAATTCCATAAAGTCCATGGGATGCAATCAGTATGGATTTTGTATTGGGATTACCTAGAACCCAGAAAGGGAGTGATTCCATATTTGTTGTGGTGGACAAATTTTCAAAGATTGCACATTTCATACCATGCTAGAAAACAAATGATGCTACACACATCGCCAATTTTTTTTCCAAAGAAGTTGTGAGACAACATGGATTGCCTAGAAGAATAGTCTCAGATAGAGACACAAAATTTGTAGGATGATTTTGGATAACTCTATGGAAGAGGCTGGGGAAAAAATTGTCCTTTATTTTAGCATATCACCCTCAAACAGATGGAGAGACTGAAGTAGTAAACAAGAGTTAGGGAAACTTGTTAATAAGTTTAGTCACTGAGAAAGTTCGTCAATGGGATCATATTATGACATAAACATACTTTCCATTTAACAATTAAGTGAATAGGGGTACTAGAAAAAGTCCATTTGAAATTGTGTATGGTATATATCCAAGAGGGATTACAAAGTTGATATATCTAAATCAATATGAATTCAGAAGTGCTGGTGCAGAAGATTTTGCAACATAAATGTAGAAACTCCATGACAGAGTCAGAGGGGAGCTAAAGAACCACAGCCTGAAATATAAGAACATAGTTGATAAAAAGAGGAGAGAATTTCAATTCGAAGTAAGATATGAAGTTTTAGCTCATTTGATAAAAGAAAGGTTTCTGAGGGGAACATATAACAAGTTGAAGATGAAGAAGATAGGACCATGCAGGATTCTCATAAAATTTGCAGCCAATGCTTTTGAAATTGGATTTCCAGACAATGTTAGGATATCATTGATATTCAATGTTCTTGACCTGTATCCTTACAGGAGAGATGATGTAGGAGAATCAGATGATCAGGAAGAAGTTTATTGGGAAGAACACTTTCCCACAATGAAAATACCTCAGATGGAGAGAATCATAGAACAAAGAGTTGGAAAGAAGATCAGGAGGAAGACATATCCTGAATACTTGGTGAAGTGGAAAGATCATCCAGTGGAAGATTCAAGTTGGGTCACTGAACTTGATATTTTGAATCATGGAAAAATAGTGGGAGATCATGGACAAGATCCCATGAATATTTTATATAGAGGAGTATGATGCAGGAGCATCGCCTTCAAAGTCAAAGAAGCAAGCATGGAGGTAGAGATATGACATTTGAGCATGATAGAATTTCAAATAAACATTTAACTCAGAAAAAGAATGAGTTGTTGAGATATTTTAGAAACAACGTTTTTAAATATATCTTTCTTGTAAAGTCTTGTATGACTGTAAGGAGTTGTACATAAAGAGTGGAAGCCCTTATCTGGTAATAACTGATAGTTATTGTAATAGGAAAAAGTAGGTAACCACTAGAAACTAATAGGATAGGTTGCAGATATGACAGAGAAGAGATCGAGGAGCCCCTCGTTAGATAGATTGGTTATTTTATTGTATTAGAGAGTAGCAGAGAGAAAGAGTAATAAAAAGAGTTTTCTTAGAGTATGAGAGAGTAGCAAATATATAGTGAAGAACTGTAATACTATGTAATTTATTTCATGAATGAATATAACAAACAAAATTGTTCCAATTCCTTGGACAATGTTCATTTTGAGGTGTGATTGAGTGAATGGTGCATTTTGTGTGTGTTTTAGTTCATTTTGTTTATGTATGATTATTTATGGTTGATCATATGAATTTGTGATGAACTGGACAAGTTTCATTCATTTTTCTTCTGAGAACTCGTATGCAAGGAGTGCATCTCGTACGCAAGGAGTGCATTGACGGAGTCTTGAATTGAATTAGAGAAGTTCAGAAGGAATGACGAGAAATTAGACCAAGTAAAAGGAGTGCAAAGAATCAAGGAGCGACTAAGTGTCGAAGAACCAGAACACAGGAGCGCAATGAGTGTGGGAAGAATTTCTTTTGAATAAATCCTTTGATCTGAGATTGTCGAGATCCCAGGAATGCAAGGAGTGTGTGGGATATCAAAATACTCAAGGAGATCAAGCTCAGAAGAGATAATGGGAAGAAATATTCAAAGGGAGTGAGGCTCTAAAGGTTTCATGAGTTATTGGTCAAGATCTGTCCAAGAGGTAGTGGGATCATTCTAGATCATTGGATCTGGGAAAGGTGCACGAGCTTTAAGTCTCTTGGTGCGTACGGGAGAGGAGACTGTCGAAGTCCTGAAGTCCTGAAGTGATTAGGGACCGCTCATCGTCAAGAGTGACAGGTGGTGTAAGATATACAACTCTGGAGTGGAATCACTTCAGAGATTTCATAGACAAAGAGGACATGAACTTGCCAAAGATCCGAAGTAGATCCTGATCGTTGGTTGCCAGGAGGTACGTGTCAACAGATCATAACTTTGGTTGAAAATGCTCAGAAGGTGAGTGTGCAGGAGTTGAAACTCCTGAAGCCCGAAGAGACGAAGCAATTCACAACTATTGATCTATGGGAGACATGCGTCGATAGATTGTCGACTTTGAGTGAAAA
Source organism: Picea engelmannii (assembly GCA_009831015.1). Lineage (NCBI taxonomy): Eukaryota > Viridiplantae > Streptophyta > Pinopsida > Pinales > Pinaceae > Picea > Picea engelmannii. The sequence goes on along the minus strand of ML793492.1, from coordinate 247,500 downwards.
CACTCCGGGAAAATATGAGTGTGCAGGAGTTGAAACTCCCAAAGCCCGAATAGCTGGAGTGAATCGTAGTTGTCTAATTCAGAAGGAAATGAGGAACAAATCCGTGGACTCCGGGTGAAAACCCTAAGTGAATCATAGTTGTTAGATTCAGAAGGACACGTGGTAGAGATCCATGGACTTTGAGTGAAAACCCTTAGAAAGTGAGTGTGTAGGTGTTGAAACTCCCAAAGCCCGAAGAGCCAAAGTGAAGAACAACCATTGATCTGTGAGAGAGACTTGTCAACAGATCGCCAACTCTGGGTGAAAGTGTTCGGAGAGAAACTAAAGGAAGAGAGTTTGAAACTCTTGAAGCCCAGATTTTCGAAGAAAATCATGACCATTGATTGAAAGGGACATGTGTCGATATATTGTGAAAGTCTGGGAGAGCGTGCTCCAGAGAGAAGGAAGGAAAGGCGACATATATCAGTCGTCGATCAAGAGGCACTACCCAAGATCACAAGATCAATGGTCATGCTTAATTACGGGAATAGAAAGTGCTCGGGCTTTAAAAATCTAAGAGCGGGCCGCAATTGAAACCATGGTATTGCCAAAGGGATACGTGACAATTGTTAGTGCATTGTGGGGAAAAAAGTAGTGTGGTCTCAAACCACTTTTGGCCACCCCACAATCACATGATTACGTGAGGTAATAACCTGAGGTCACATCCAGGAAGGGGCTAATGGAAAAAGATCTATCTCCTGAAACTTGAAAGTTCAACAGTGCGAAGGGAGGGGTTGCAGGTGTCATAGAACCTGCACCAAAAGGCGGAAAGGGCCTGTGTTTAATTATGAAGTGACAACATCAATGTTTCAAAGAGTCGATTTGGCTCGTAGAATCGAAAATCCTTGACTGGGAGGTCGCATAGCCCGAGGAAGAGTATGGGGGCTGCATCATTTGGCATCATTAATGTTTATGAAGATTTACTCTCAATTATATTAAATAAATATTATGAAATATGAAATAAATATTTTTAATTGATGCTTTTTCCACTCTTATTTTTTTAATTATTGCCAATTTTATTTTATAAGCTAAGATGCATAGAGATGGACATCAATATGATTTTTTTCAATATATATTAATACTAACATAAATGCTATATTATAATAATATATTGTATTAACTTATAATAATAATAATAATAATAATAATCTATTTTTAAGGTCACGTCCAAGTCACCACACCAAATTGGTGTATGAGACCCCCTTGTTTGTGGGACAAGGGACCCCCCTCCACCCAACAATTTGACGTGTAAAGTCTATGGAGGTATACATACTCTATCCCCCTCTAGATTTGAACTTGTGACCTCTTAAGAGGAAACAAATGTTCTTAACCATTAGGCCCACTCAGGTTGTATATTAATAAGTGTATTAAATTATATTAATATAATATATGTTTAATTTATATGGATAAAGTTTATAGGTAAATTTATTATTAATTATTAATTAATAAAGATATATTAATATTAATATTGTACTATAATGTTTCAACATTTCTAATTTTTATATGAAAAACAAATTATAATATTAAATTTAAAAAATAAGACTGTATTATAATATTAATATGTGATATTAATAATAATAATAATATTAAAAACAAAATATTATTAATATGGATATATAATATTAATATTAATATAATATTATAAACAAAATATTAATACTATTAATATTATATAATTAATGGTTTAATAATAATATTAATAGTTATGTCACATTGAAGAGTTTATCAAATTACATCATTCTTAAATGGTTATGACAAATTGCTATTTTCATTTAGGGTTATGTCACTTTTTGAAATTCCTTTAGATTACATTTCAATGTGACGTTTATGAATTATGTCTTTTCTATTGAAATATGAGTGCCATATTCAATATCATCCATAGTCAACCATTTATAATCATTGCACTTAAAAATAACCCTAAATGAATGTTATAAGGTGACATACCCCCAAATGAATGTGGCAATGTGACATTACCATTTATGAATGACACAATTCAACATGATACAATGAAGATGTAGGTTGCAATGCAAGACAACCATTGAAGAATGTAGAAATCTGACATAAGTTAGCCTTGAAAATGAATGTTGCTACGTGACACAAATATTAATGAATGTTATAAACTAATGGAACCATTATGAGCACGATCATGAAGATGTTAACTATGGTTGAACATGATTGAGTTGATGAGCATGTTAACTATGGTTGAATATGATTGAGATTATGAGCATGTTCACTATGGTTGAGCATGATTGACTGTGGATGAACTTTAATATGACACCCATATTGCAACAACAAGGATGCAATTCATGAACATCGTATCGAAATATAACACTAAAGGAATATAAAAAGTTGTCATAACCCTAAATGAACATCACAATGTGACATAACCATTTAGGAATGATGCAATTCAATATAATACATTGAATATGTAAGTTGCAATGTGACAACCATTGAGGAATGTAGGTATTTGACATAAGTTAGCCTTGAAAATGTTATGTCACATTGCGATGTTCATTTAGTGTTGTCACCTTTTGACATTCCTTTAGGTTTATGTTTGATTCTCATGTTTATGAATTATGTTCCTTATATTGGAGTATGGGTTCCAAATTAAAGGTTATCAATAGTCAACCATTCATAAGCATCACACTAAGTTGAATATTGTTAACCATGTTGATTATCGTGAGTAATGGTTAACTATGGAAAACCATGTTGATTATAGTGATTAATGATTGACTATGCCTAACCATGTTGGGTTTTTTTAACCTTGGATTACTATAGTAATATCTCATTACATCATTCATCTTGGTTTAATAATGTCAAATTACTACATTTTTCAATGGAATAATGGAATTTCGTAATGTGTCATAACCTTAAATAAACATCACATTGCGACGTAACCATTTAAGAACGATGGAATTCAACATAATACATTCAAGATGTACATTGCAATGTGACACAACCATTGAGGAATGAATTTATTTGACATAATATAGCCTTGCAAATGTTACGTCACATTGCAATGTTCACTATGGTTATGTCATCTTGTGACATTCCTTTAGGGATTTTTTTAATCTGATGTTTATGAATTGTGTCCTATATAGGTGCCACATTAAAGTTCATCCATAGCCAACCATTGATAAGCATCACCATGAGTTAAATATGGTTGACCATGTTGATTATGGTGAGTAATGGTTAACTATGGAAAACCATGTTGATTATAGTGATTAATGGTTGACTATGGCTGACCATCTTGGTTATGTTTAACTTTGGTTTACTATGGTAATATCTCATTTTATCGTTCATCTTGGTTGAATAATGTCAAATTTCTACATTCCTCAATGGAATGTCGTGGTGTGTTATAACCTTAAATGAACATCACATTGTGACGTAACCACTTAGGAACGACGAAATTCAACATAGCACATTGAATATGTACGTCGCAATGTGACACAACCATTGAGGAATGAAGTTATTTGACATAAGTTAGCATTGAAAATGTTACGACACAATTGTGACATTCATTAGGGTTATGTCACCTTGTGAAATTCCTTTACGATTATGTTTGAGAGTGATGTTTATGAATTTTGTCATATATGGGTGCCAAATTAAAGCTCATTCATAGTCAACTATTCATAAGTATCACAGTGAGTTAACTATGGTTGACCATGTTGATTATGGTGAGTAATCGTTAACTATGGAAAACCATGTTGATTATACTGCTTAATGGTATACTATGGCTAACTATGTTGGGTATGTTAAACCTTGGTTTTCTATGAGAATATCTCTTGTGTTGTTCATCTTGGTTGAATAATATTGAATTGCAACATTCCTCAATGGATTGTCTCAATGTGTCATAACCTTGTTAAACTTTCCTTATTTACAAAGAATTAGAGTTACTAGTGTTATTTTACTCCATTACCATTAGCACACACACATACATGCAAACNCAAAGTGTCATAACCTTGTTAAACTTTCCTTATTTACAAAGAATTAGAGTTACTAGTGTTATTTTACTCCATTACCATTAGCACACACACATACATGCAAACACACACACACACACACACACACACACACACACACACACACACACACACACACACACACACACACACACACATCATGTACTGAACAATAGTAGAATAAATAAGAGACAAAAAGAACACAAAATATTTATCCTGGGAAAACCCTAACAACCTTTCTTAGAAATATTTTGTTCACAAAGAAAGTCCAACCAGAGAAACCATAGATCAAAGGCTAGCTCAACCAGAAATACCACCACAGCTACAGTAGCAACACAATGCCAAGGCATTGCACCAATACCAATAGTAGCATTGATCTGAAAAGATCTTTTAAACGACAATGGTTGAGTTATCTTGCCTGAGTTATTAAACCATTTAGGAACTGAAGGAAAGAGTAAGAATTATGGAAGAAACATAGAATCCATATAAACATGTACAGATTTGGAAAAAAACATGAAGAACAACAAACCATAAAACACCAAAGTGATAACTGTTACACGTCAAAATTACTCACTTTGACAGTGTCGCAAGTGTCATCATTAAAAAGGTCGCAAGTGTCGCATTTTGCTCACAAGGTCGCAAGTGTCGCATGTTGCTCACAAGTGTTGCATGTTTCTCACAAGTGTCGCAAACATCAAACAAAGCATATTGCCATGATGTCTATGTCGTGCCTATAATGACATGAGAAGGACACTTGAAACACCTCAAACATTTGATTTGGAACAGGAGAAATGAGTCAACAAGCTTGCAAACCTTTTGCCATCTGAAAGCACCTCAAAAACTGAGTTTTTGGAGAGGAGCTCTCCCCTATACCTCTTCTCAGAGCGTCGGTGCTCCCCCTTACACTGTCAGGGAGCATTATAAAGCTCCCCTGGCCCTTTTGAGGGAGCGCTATAGATTTTGAGAGCGCTGGATCCCCCCTAAAGCCTACTAGGGAGCGCTATAGCACTCTGATGGTCCTTTTGAGGGAGCGCTAGCTATTCTGGGAAGTAGTTAAGCTGTTGAGATGAATGGGGGAAGCATCTTTTCATTCTTGGAAGGCAGTTGGATTTGAATCCCTAGTCTAGCCATGATATTAGGGCAGGTCCTCAACTGAAGGAGGAAAATCCTCAACTTCCCCAAGGATATCTCAAGTGGCTAAAGCCTCTCCAAGGCTATATAAGCAAGATTTCTAATGGTGAAAGGAGGACTAGAAAATGGAGAATTACACCAAACTTATGATCTTATAAGTGGTGTTGGAAGGGAAGGAAGAATTGCTAGTATGAAACCTATGATCTCATAGGAAAAACACAGTCATTCAAAGGAGAGTGATCACTGAAGATGTTGTTACCCAGGTTGTGGATATTTTGAGCAAGGGTTAGACGAAGGGGACTTGACGAAGCTGTCGCATTCGCATCTACGATTGTAAGTACTGATGTCGTTATCTCATTAATATGACACGCTTGGCATGTTTATTTCTAGTTTGTGTCTGATGTTGCATGAACTTATCATTGATAGATAGATCTATTTTCAAGCTAATATCAGTAGAGTAGGAAGTGGTCGTATCTTGTTTTTCTACAGAGATCAGCGAGGAGCAAAGGATCGGAGCGCAACTCGGAGCGTGAAGGGAAAAACATCGATAAAGAGGTACTTTTTTTATTCTTCCTTCTCATGTATTAGTTTAGATAGATTTGAAAGGAAGTCAGTGTCCACGTTAATCATTTTCTATCTTAGATTTAAGGTCAAGCTCTTAGAGGAAATCAACCTGTTCGCAGGGAGATTTTCCTACAACAGAAACTGGCGACTCTGCTAGGGAGATAGCCTCAAATCAAAATTTCTTGTTTCGATTTCTCCTCATTGAACTTGTTCTACCCCTTGATTTTTTTAGACCTGGTTCACTCCTCTTTTGATTGGTTTCATGAGCTGATTGGCTCCCTACCCCATAATACTCAACCTAATTGTCGATATTGAATTGCAATTTTTGGAATTTTTGAAATTTTTGGGAGTTTTTGAACCTGACTCCCCTGTCCCTGTGTTAACATAGCACCAACGCTCCCTCATAGCCATCTACAGAGCGCTATAATTCTCCTTTCCTTTGTAAACAGAGCGTCGACTCTCCTTTGGCCAAAAACCTTCCAGAATTTCTTTTTCTGGGTTTTGCCTCTGTGTCTCTTCTGCTGGGTAACCTTGTGAGTCAATGCTTCTTCCCACCTTGACATCTGTCCTTTTGAAGAATGAACATCTTACTATTTGGATTTTGTAGCCTTCTTCACTATTGTTATTGAGTTTTTCTGTTGTTTGGAGTCCGAAACCCATGCATTGTCTTTCTCTCTGTTCAACTGAGTAAAAACCCTGGTGAAGGTCATCAAAGGCCTACAGATCTCTTCATCTTGATTTTAGTCAAGATCATTGTTCTTCAACTTTTTCTTTTGGGTGTGAAGTTTGTTTTCTCTTTGATTGTTTCTTTTCTTTCTCTTTTCATTTTGATTGTGACGAAAGGGTGTATTGTTTGTATGACTTTTGCTTGTGCTGGTCTGATTTTCATTCATCCAAGAAGACAATTAGCAAGACAAGCATTGTGTTGGATTGATCATTATTCATACGCAAACAATAAGAAGCATATTCATGGTTGATTATGCATATTAGAAGGTATCTCAAAAGTTTTAGCATCACATCAGGATTTGATTGAGAAAAATAATTGTTTGAGGACATTCCTTATTAGTGCTTGTTAGTGAAAAGAACTCTCTCTCTCTCCCTTAGATAGATATTCATCGAAAAGAAATGAATGCTTATCATATCTGATGCATTTTTGGGACTGAGTCATAATTCCATTCGTTTCACTTCCATGCACCCCTTTTTGAGTAAAGAACAGCTATAAAAATCAACGCTAATTAAAAATTATCTAGAATTTTTTCTTTTCTAGGATCCTCCACCAACAGTAAAATAGGCTTAGTACTTTGGATTAGGTTGTGAGCATAACTCTCCAAAGTTTTCCAAAACAAACGGTAGCATCCTGAGTTAGGGAGAGTCAAATCCAATCATCGTATAAGTCTTCCTAGGATCCCCCTCTCACACAGGGGTTACGCACGAGGTCGCATTCGGGTGAGTTACAGGGACTAACCCTCCTTGGTTTAACTGATTGTGGTGGTCAGATCGTATTATGGGGGTCACTTCAAGGTAAATACACAATTACTACGTGGAATCCTTTTAGTTGATTTCGGGCTCGATACCCTGCCCGTACGTTCGGATCGGACTGTCGACTGTTCCCGCCCAGGGGCTAACTGCGAATTTGTAACCTTAGTGGTCGTAATATTTAGGGTCTTACACAAGGTGATGGTGACGGGAAGTCTCACTGTACCTAGAGTAGACATTCGTCAAACTCACTCAGGCTCCTTGGAGGGTAAATCCACAATTACTGCATGGAAGCTTGCACCAAGGCGTAAGTCTGTTAAGCAGGTCGCCATTGTAACTGTTCCACCCTATCCCCGCCCCTTCTGGACTTGATCACGCGACGTTGGATTTCATCACCAACTAGTACGGTCATCAAAAGAAGGTCCTGTTTGCTTGGTTGTGATTCTTATATTCTATTAGCGTATGTTGTTTCTTTTACTTAGTGGACCTTAGGTCAAGTCAGTGTTAATGGCATCGAATCCTGGGGGTACTAATGGAGGAACCCCTTCTTCTGGGGAACCTTAACCTTTCCTTCATTTGGAAACTTTGGTCCTCCATATGTTGCCACACTGAGTCTTCCAGGACTCACTATTGGATTACCAGTTTGGTTGTTCCCCACTCCAGTGATCCCAAATCCTCCCAATGTTTCAGTTGCACCTAATACTTTGGATGTCAATACACCACCCACACATCAACCTCATGTCGACTTTTCGCCTTCTTCATCCATCAAGTCTCCTTCCATTTCTCCTTCTTCGCCTAGTGAACGCTCTAAAGCAAGTAGCCAGGTTGATCAAAAGAAGAAGAAATGGAAAGAGAAGAAGAAGAAGAGCTTGAAAAGGACCAAGACCCCAACAACATTAGATGTTGGCCCTAAGCAACTAGTTACTGTTAATAGTACTGGGAGTGTTGATGAGATCAACAATATTAAAAGGAAGAATCCAAAACCCAAATTCCCTTGCAGCCTTTGTAAGGGTGACCATTTTCTGAGGGATTGCCCCGGTCTTACCCAGGTCTTAGAAATGTGGTCCTCCATGTCATTGGCCTCTATCGGTCATGTCGATGATACCCCGTCAATTAGTGATGTTTAGGTTGGTAAGAAGAAGAAAACTATCAAGTTCCCTTGCATGTTATGTAAAGGTGATCATTACTCTCACCTTTGTCCTCGCATGGACGAGGCTTCTTCTCTTTTGGAAAAACTTCAACTTCCAAAAGGTTATCGCAAGCTTTCCCCTAACCCATTGTTAGTTGATGGACTGGTCAATCTGGTTCCATCCTCGGTCAGTCTGGTTGATCAGGTGGTCAATCTAGTTTCATCCTCAATTGAACCACAAACCCAAGTAGCTGATACAGTTCCATCATCAATCAACCCTACTCTTCATCAAAAGAGTGACACCAAAGTGGTCGATCTATTTTCATCCTCAGTCGATCCCACTCTCCCATTAGAGAGTGACACCAAAGCGGTCGATCAGTTTCCACCCGTCGACCCCATTCTTCCCTTGGATAATGAAACTCAAGTGGTCGAGCCAGTCTCGCCATCGGTTGATCCCATTCCTCCATTAAGGAATGCCAAAGTGACTGGTCTAGTCCCTTCCTCGGTCAGTCCCACTCTTCCTTTGAAGAGTGCCAAAGTGGTCGATCCATTTTCTCCATCGGTTGATCCCATTCCTCCATTGAGGAATGTCAAAGTGATTGATCCAGTCTCTTCCTTGGTCAGTCCCACTCTTCCTCTGAAGAGTGCTAAAGTGGTCTATCCAAGTCCACCATTGGTTGATCCGATCCAATCATCGGTCGATCCTACTCTCCTTCTAGAGAGTAAACCCAATACTGCCCATGTTTTTCTCGTTAATACCGACTCTACCGTACCGGGGGGAATTCTTCCTTCTCCTGCGAAACCCCCTCCAAGTACTGAAGCCATCCTTTTTTATTGGGGTGCGCTAACTGGACCTCGTCTTCCCTCCCACATTCCTTTCCATATTACAGTACAGGTTCGTGTTCGGGACGTTCCTCAAACGCTGATAGATGAAGGTGCATCCGTTAGTATTTTGTCTTCTGTTGCTTGGTACGCTTTGGGTTGTCCGCAGCTTGCACCGGTTACACAGAATTTGTTATCTTTTAACAGAAGAACTAGTCAACCTTGAGGGATCCTTCCTCAGTTTCCTGTAAATTTGGAAGGGAAAATTGTCTTTATCGATGTCATGGTAGTCCAAGACCCCTTGGATTTCACTTTACTCCTTGGGCGGGATTATGTCTATGCTATGAAAGCTCTTGTATCCACCCTTTTCCATGTGATATCTTTCCCTCACGATGGAAGAATTGTGACTATTGATCAATTTTCATTCATCGGCCCCGATTGGGTTACCTCCCTAAGTGGTTCTTATATGTAGACGGTATCACCCCCGCCGCATGTCAATTATGTGGCGTTGTCTACCATGACCTCAACTTCCGATGATTTGGATCCGGTAGTTGACATGGTGATCTCTTCGATAGGGTTATTGTAGCTCGATCTCCTTACCCCTGTCACGACCCTCGACATGTGTTCCTTCCAGAGTCATTCTCTTCCATCCAGCGAAGATCTCTTGGAAGCCATGACCGAGTTTTGTCCCTTGACATGGTATCCTTACAGAGAATTATCCTCTTGAAAGACATGATCAAGAAGAAACCATGAGCATAGTTTCTCTTCTCTGTGGCAAGCTCGTTAAAAAATGAAACAGAGGCCACTAGCTTTCATGCTGAGGGCATGTCACGAGCATAGTTTCTCTTCTCTGTGGCAAACTCATTAAAAAATGAAACAAAGGCTTTGAGCATAGTTTCCTTCTCTGTAGCAAGCTTGTTAAAAAATGAAACAACAATCTGGGGATCAAACCTGGAACCTTGAGCATAGTTCTTTTCCTGTGTCAAGCTCGTTAAAAAATGAAATAATCACCTCTCCCTTCAAGTTGAGTCTTTCGCCAGATCTTGTAGATGTCGAGTCGAGTCTTTCATTAGGTCTCATTTTTTAACCTTCATTTCATCCACCTGTATCCTTTTTCTCCATCTAGCACAAAAATTGGTGACAACCTCAAAGTCGGTGAATGAATTGAAGCTTGGGGGGCATGTCTCCAGCCTTTGATGATCATTTTGGAGCTAAGCCACCAACTTTCAAGCTGGGGGCATATTGAGCTTAGTCTTTGTTCTTTCTCATGCTTGAAAATACATGAGAATGCAACCGGGTAAACTTTTATCTCTTTTTCGGACCCATACGGATACATGAACATACGAAAAAGGAACCCCCCTGGAGTCTCCTTTAAACCCTTTTCAGACTCTCTAAATATGAAAAGATTGTCGAGTGACCTTGCTTCCTTTCACACTCATTAAAAGGTCATAAAGGGCATCTTTCGAGCGATAGTTTACCCCTTTTTCGGTCTCGTTAGACTACTGTACGAAAAAGAAACTAAGAGAGTTATCTTTTAAGTGTTTTTCCAAACTCTATAATCCCGAAAAACCTTCGAGTTTTCTGTCCTTGGACTCGTTAAAGCACACATCGACAGACCCATATGGGACCGAACCCTTACTTCTTCTGGTTCATTAAAAAAAGGAAGAGGAACTTACCGAAGGTGAGTTATATCTTGCATGTGTTATCCTCCTCGAGCTCATTAAATAAAAAAAGAGGTACTCGTCTATCTGAATGGGGGAAAAATTGAAAGGAGCAAGCCAAGCAGTCTCTTGAGAACATCATCCAACACTTCTTAGAGTAGCCCTTGAACACGACACTTTTTCATTTGCACATATCATAATTCGTTGAACCTCTGCACTGAGCCAATCCTTTTAGTTCCTTTCACTCCTTTGGGTCACCAGACGCAAGTCATCGTATCCACTCCATAGTGTTGGTCCATGTCATGTTTTTGCTGTTGTGGCTCTGTGTTCAAGGGAAGTATCTGCCTCGAGAGTCATCCATCCCAAATATATTGCCTCAAAACCTGTGTCAGTCCATGTCCATTTTATCTTCCAATTACATCTCCATGTCTGTTTCGTGTCATTGATGGGGGATACATCAAGGCCCTCCCTCGCCCAATCTATTCCTGTCGAATTCAACACATTATCTGGGAATTAGGCTTAGAAACCAGTTAGTACTTTGGGACCTGCATGCCTCAATGGAAGGCCTCCTCACATTCGACAATAGGTTTACATCACTGACTTTTGATCGGATGATTCCATGGATGTTCGACCTCATCTCATCTATTCACATTCGCTGGGATGTACTAGGGTACCTTGGGAATCATTGACATTAATGGTGATCTCCCTCGCACTTGTTAACAGTTCACACCATTGACCGGTAATCAAGTGGTTTCTACCATGTTCGACGTTAGGACATCTATTCACATGGTTAGAATCGTACCACATTGGGATCGGTAAAGAGGCCTTGGGTTGAGTAATCACTTTGATATATGCTTTGCCTAGGTTGCGAAGGAGTTTCTATTGGAAAAAAAACACATACATTGTTACATAGATCCACTTTGTATTGGTCGTGGCTATGTCTTATCATCTCGTAGATCCACTGTGTATTCTTCGTGGCTACGATCAGTCTGAGTCATCAAAGTATAGATCCACATTGTATCTTCGGTGGCTATACCTTTTTATCAATACAATTATGGATCCGCAGTGTATTTTATGGCGGCCATATCTCGCGAGTCTTGATCACCTAAGCATAGGTATGCCTGCCTTGGGTTTTGAAACATGTCATGATATTTGTTGGATGTTTGTGTGCAGCTTCCGTCAGGTTCTCCGAGTCTATACCCTTTCTTGAGAATCTACAAAGAATTTCAGTTATCAGTTCGCATCTTCTAACTTCATACTTTGGGGGGAAATCTGTTACACGTCAAAATTACTCACTTTGATAGTGTCGCAAGTGTCGTCACTACAAAGGTCGCAAGTTTCGCATTTTTCTCACAAGGTCACAAGTGTCACATGTTGCTCACAAGTGTCGAAAACATCAAACAAAGAATAATGCCATGATGTCTATGTCGTGCCTATAACGACATGAGAAGGACACTTGAAACACCTCAAACATTTGATTTGGAAGAGGAGAAATGAGTCAACAAGCTTGCAAACCTTTTTCCATCTGAAAGCACCTCAAAAACTGAGTTTTTGGAGAGGAGCGCTCCCCTATACCTCTTCTCGGAGCGTCGATGCTCCCCCTTACACTGTCAGGGAGAGTTATAAAGCTCCCCTGGCCCTTTTGAGGGAGTGCTATAGATTTTGAGAGCGTTGGCGCCCCCCTAAAGCCTACTAGGGAGCGCTATAGCACTCTGATGGTCCTTTTGAGGGAGCGCTACCTATTCTGGGCAGTAGTTAAGTTGTTGAGATGAATGGGGGAAGCATCTTTTCATTCTTGGAAGGTAGTTGGATTCGAATCCCTAGTCCAGCCATGATCTTAGGGCAGCTCCTCAACTGAAGGAGGAAAATCCTCAACTTCCCCAAGGATATCTCAAGTGGTTAAAGCCTCTCCAAGGATATATAAGCAAGATTTATAATGGTGAAAGGAGGACTGGAAAATGGAGAATTACACCAAACTTATGATCTTATAAGTGGTGCTAGAAGGGAAGGAAGAATTGCTAGTATGAAACCTATGATCTCATAGGAAACACACAGTCAGTCAAAGGAGAGTGATCAATGAAGCTGTTGTTACCCAGGTTGTGGATCTTTTGAGCAAGGGTTAGACGAAGGGGACTTGACGAAGTTGTCACATTCGCATCTACGATTGTAAGTATTGTTGTCGTTATCTCATTAATATGACACGCTTGGCCTGTTTCTTTCTAGTTTGTGTCTGATGTTTCATGAACTTATCATTGATAGATAGATCTATTTTCAAGCTAATATCAATAGAGTAGGAAGTGGTCGTATCTTGTTTGTCTACATAGCTCAGCGAGGAGCAAAGGATCGGAGCGCAACTCGGAGCGTGAAGGGAAAAACATCGATAAAGAGGTACTTTTTTTATTCTTCCTTCTCATGTATTAGTTTAGATAGATTTGAAAGGAATTCAGTGTCCACATTAAGCATTTTCTGTCTTAGAGTTAAGGTCAAGCTCTTAGAGGCAATCAACCTATCCGCAGGAAGATTTTCCTACAACAATAACTGAGTTCGACAATCTCGCCTACGTCTCTAAGCCTTTGTCTCAATGGGTGAAGTTTTCTTATTTCTATTCAAAGATTTAAAACTACATCATAGTAGTACCAAAAGGGTTAAAAAATGATCTTTTCTTGTTCTACAATATCTCTAGAAGCCAACTAAATTGACGACACTGAAATCAGATGAACGAAGCTCCCAGAAATGGCCCGCAAAGGTGCTCTCCTCAATGGCTTCCCTACATAAAAATGGCTTTGTCTTGGAAATTATTCAGCATAAACATTCTTTGAACCTCCCCTTGGCTTCCAAATCCCCTGGTTTATATAGGCCTAAAGTTGGTAACCATATCCCAACTTCCCCCCAATATCTGGCCTAAAAAAGGGCCCAATATCCCCCAATATTGGCCAAAAATATCTAAAACTGCTGAGAAAATCCAATTAAAATCAATTTATATAGTTCAAACCCCATTTTATGCAAAAATAGGGTGCATCCCCCTTTCTCTATGCATCCTTGTTCATATTGGGTGTCTCCATGTGGCCAATCACTGAGATTGTGCATTGTCCCCGTAGAGTCTCGGCCCTGGTCTTATGGTGCAAGGTCACCAGACCACGGTTAATCCATTGGTCGTCGGGCTAGCCCGACCGACCGAGGCCTAACCCTTAAATTCCATGATAACATGTATGGTTCCAGAGCTAGTTCATATGGTATAATGTGGCATATAACGAGAACCATCGGCTAGACTGTTAACAAATGCATCGACGGTATAGAACAAGTTCTATAGTAAACGATCATATGTGCCTAGGTCTAGGGCTAGGCCCCAACCCTTTTCCACCCACCATAACACATATATCAACACAAATACAAATGAAACCATATACGGTTAAGAACCATAGTGAGGGCGTGTTGGCTAGCCTGGCCTTGCCAAGTCGTTTGCCTGAATAGAGGTCGTGGGTTCAAAATCGTTGCACTCCAAATAATTTTTCATACCAATAAGCCAATGGAGTGGTGCCACGTCGAATCCTAGGATTGGGCCACGTGGCACCACATCATTCGTCCAAATAACCTACCAAGTGTCAAAACTGGATTCAACCAGCTGTCCACATCTGCCACGTGTCTTCCCTGTCACATGCCATTGTACCTTCTACATCTTCCACGTCAGTTGTAAAGATGTGCCACATGTCACCGTTGTAGTGGTGACATGTTTCACTCCCTAACTCATCCACCTGTCTGACACATCATCAGTCTGTACGCCTAGTGACCCTGCCATGTGTCAGTCTGTATGCCCAGTCACCTTGCCATGTGTTAGTACGTACACCCAATCAACAGAATGAACCTTCCATTGTACCTTCAGTTCCCACATGTCACCTCCAAATTCTTCCACGCCAACATGACGTCATTTTGATGTCATCGTTGAATTTTTTGCCTGTTTGGAAAAACAAACAGATCACGAAATCTAGAGCATATGACGTCCGTTTGAGCTCATTCAAGTTGTGTTGGTTTTTTATCGACGAGGCCTAGGCACATGTCCATTTTGAAGATATTATTGGCATTTTTACTTTTAGGCCTTTCTAAGCCCCATCTGGCTCCTGGATCCAATTCTAGATGAAGCACACAAGAGAGAGATACCAGAAACATTGAACAAGAAGAAAATTTGTTACTACAGTAGTTGCGTCACCTTCTCCAAACTTGTGTCTTTCTTCTATGTAGATGAGAGAGTGTGAGTGAGTGAAACAATGAGCAAAGGAACGTCCTATTTATAGTCTTCCTGACCACTTGACTGGGTTGAATTCTCCTCTGGAAAGGTGCCAATTCATTATTCTATATTATTTTGGGGCTACTTCTCTTCTGAGTTATTTTCACTTCCATCCAATGGATCTCTTGCTTCTAGAATCTTCTGTACAACTAAGAAAGGTCATCTAGGAGGTAAAGTTCCTCCCGCAGCTACAAAAACATCAACACTCCCTCTTAGCTAGGGAGGTATTTTTCACGATGTCTTCATATAGTAGTCCAATGACTACTCAGTAATTATATAGTGGCACATAGCTACTACAATTCCATTGGTAGCTTGAATCATCTATCATAGTCTCTTCAATCAAGTAGGACACAACTGCTCCCAATGTGAACTGGTGGTCTCCATGGAAATGAGTTAGTATCACAAAACTACTACAATGTCATATAGTAGAACACGATTGTGTCGATCCATAGTAGTACACAACTAATATCCAGTGGTACATAACCACTCCAAGTAGAAAATGACTACTATCCAGAGACACAATGTCTCTCTCCTGCAATAAACTAATATCTACACAAGCTATTGCCATGCAATATCGCAGTCTCTATTAGTATGCAACCATTAATTAGTTGCACACAACTACTACCATGACATCATCTATAATCGTAGTCTAAAACCTCCATGACTATGAAACAATCATCTAGTAGCAGATAAATACTACAATGACATTGACTATAGTCAAGATCCAAATGACTATGCAACAATAAACTAGTAGCACACATCTACTACAATTCCATCAGCCATAGTCATCCATATGACTATGCAATAATCAACTAGTAGCACACAACTACTATAATTCCATCATCCATAGTCATAACTATGATTATGAAACAATCAACTAGTGGCACACAACTACTACAATTCCATCAACGATAATCATAGCCAATGTCTCTATAACTATGAAACAATCAACTAGTAGCACACAACTACTACAATTCCAATAACCATAGTTAGAGTCTCATCTAGTAGCATGAAGCTACTCCCATAGTTCTCATGATTGTGTGTGTTATGCTTCTTCTCTCATCAGGTGTGACAACGCATTACCCCCTCAGTCGTAAGACTGATCTAGGAAAAACTTGGCCAGAGAGGTCATTCACCATGAGAAGAAACATGACACCTCCCTCTCAATGAGGGTTGACATTATGCATCACACCAAGCTTGTCTCTGGAGAACCTCAAGTATTTTTCACTCCTATTAAAATTAGCATTACTAATAGGAGAAAGATTGTGCCTATCCCATTCACCATTATCCAATTCAACAGTGCTAATCCTATGATTTAATGTATCATTCTCCCTTGGTCATATCAACATGACCAATATCGGAGAATTTATTCCCGATGCTACTCATTTTTCCATCACCTTGGAAAAAACGTTGGTAAGAATGTATGCAATATGCTCATCTGTGGATGTGTACTGGAGCTTCACTGCTCCTTTCTAGATCATCTCTCGGATGATGTCTTCAATAAACTTTCAAAGCCACACTACTTCACAGCTTGCAATAATGGTTGTTATATACTCTTCCTATTTTGTACTGAGTGCTATTGATGTATTCTTCCTTCTCAACCATGAGATCACACTTAGCCCAAACTAAAGAAGCATCTGGAAGTACTCTTCTGATCCACTGCAGTCCCTTCCAAGTCAGAGTCTATATATCCCTATATCTTCACATCTCCATCTGAGGCATATCTCAATCCATATCCAATCATACCACATAGGTATCTCCAAATATGTTTTGTTGCCATCCAATGTACATGTCTAGGTTCAACCATGAACTGAATCAAGGAATTGACTACAAAAAATATTTCTGACATGGTCTTATAAAGTACATGAAGAATCCAATTAGTTGTCTATACATTGTGGGATCAACCAAATATTAAGATGAATCTCTCAAAATATTCTTATTTTTCTTCATGGGTGTGGCCATGGACTTCTAGTCGATCATCCCGAATCTTTGTGGGATATCAATAGTATATTTTCCATGGCTAAGAAAAATCTCATATGATATTTTCCACACCTCCAATCCCAAGAAGTAATGCATCAGACATAGATCCTTCATCTCGAACTCTAAAGAGAGATCCCTCTTGCACCCATATGTCAGCTTCTCATCCCCTATAATAAAATAAGTCATCCACATATAGGATCAATGGGAAACCATTCCAAATATCTTCAAGTAATTGTCTGATCTGGCACAACATTCCATGGGTGCCTTCTTAGGCCCATACAAATCCTTCTTCAATATACAAACATCAGAATCCTTCTCATCTATATTGTGGTTGCTCTATGAACACTACTTATGGATACTGGAGCACGTGTTTCATCATAATATTATCCCTCTTTCTGGGAGAATCCTAAAGACACAAATTAATATTTATACATATATATGCTACCATATGCAAGATGCTTGATCTTGTAGATTAACTTGGAAATCACCACTGACTTCCTTTTTGGTCTCGTAACCAAGGAAAAATTTGTATCCCATTCCTTCTGTCTGGCTTCCTCCTCTATCAATGAAATAAGGGAATATTCCCAGGAGGTCTCATATCTCCTCAAAGCCTCTAAAGATTCAATCTACCCTCTTTTTTGTCAGTGCTATAAGACGTCTCTCCAATCTGAATTTGAATTTGAGGATAAATACTTTCTAAATGAAAGTATCTAAGAAACTGACTCTCTCTGATATAAGGATCACTTTGAGTCTGCGTTCTCCCTCTGAATCTTGACTCCCTTTGAGTCTATATAATTTTCGGAGTCATCTTCTCCCTCTACATGTGCTAACCTCCTTTTCTCCTTCATTACATGGATGTGCACAACTCTATGTCTCGATCGTCTTCTCCATGTATCAAATAGAGACCATCTAAATGGTTTCCTCTTACAACCTTCATTATATCTCCCTCTTAGAGCTATTACCTATGACCTTCCCAAAACAAGAAACAAAAACAAAAAAATATCCATGGTAGCCACCATGGAGTTTACAAGATAACCTTCATGGAATAAATTCAACAACCAAGAATATATCCTAGAGGAGATCAATTTATCTTGTAAACAAGTGCATTATTAATATGAGCATTCACCTAATGGTATTTGTACCAACAATAACCAAGTTTTTACTAAACTAGACATAATGGTAGAAATAATAGAATTCTAAAGACTATTATTCTAGTTACAACACTTACTTAAACTACAACAATATAGAAATATCAAACCTAAAATGAAAACTTGGATTTTGGTTGTCGTTGTTCCACCTGAGTTGTCTTCTATAGTTTCCCCAGTCATGTTCTTGGAAGAAATAATGGCTAAGGACACACTCTTCATCCTTTCATTTATGGTCTTCAACATTTCCTACATGTGCATGGTGCTTATTCTTTCCCTTTTCATGTTTAAGAGAGCATTGTGTGGCATAATGTTACATCTCATTGTAGTTATAGCATCTGATATTTTACGCATCCTTCCTATGGCATGGTTTCTTAGGATTCTTCGGGATTCCTTATTCCCTTTCGTTTATCTTCTTCACTTGGGAAGTAAGTGCTTGATTTTAATCATCATTAGTCCTCTGTGATTTGGATATCAAGATGGAATTTCTCTTGGGTGCACTCTACCCATAGCTTTTTGAACCTGGGAAATTTGCTTCTGGGGAAAATCCCTTGAAAAATGGATCCCAATATGAGAGAAATCGATTTAGTGTAGTAGTCACAAGTTCAACATATTCTAATGGATCTCCAATGGCTTCTAACTAGTCCTTGATCTGTGCAATCCTCATGAAATAGTTGGCTAATGTTTATATCTTGTTCATTCTCACGTTTATGAGTTGATTCCTTAGAGTAAGCTTTCGACTGGTATTCTTAATTTCATAAAGTATGGTTAGGGAATCAAACATTTCCTTTGTTTTATTCAATTCTGATACATTAGGTATCAGATGCTCCTTTACTGAGTCTGTCAATATCCTCTTGGCCTTCACTTCATTCTTCCTCAACTTTGTTTTGACATCTTCTTATTCTAGTTTTGGAAGCATCTGCTGGATATAATCCAATAACTCATTCTCTTCTATAATTATGAGAACTCTATGCTTCCAAGATATGAATTTATTTTCTCCAACAAATCTATCTTCAACTCTCATGTTGATTGACATTTTTCACTGGTAGAAACCCTAGCACTAAAAACCCTTGATTTTTCAAACTTCACCAAACTACACGATGAGGGTTTCAGGGGGTGTGCTAGGTTAGGGTGCACTTATTTGTGAATAAATTATTCCCAAAATCCTTGGAATAGTGCTCAATGAGCTTTAAAAGGTATTGCAACTGTAAAGTGTTGTTGTATCGATCTTCCTTCAAGTTGTTAAATTGTTACAAAAGTAACCTGCTCTGATCCCATGTTAGATTTTCCTTATTTACAGAACATTAGAGTTACTAGTTTTATTTTAATTCATTAACATTAGAATATATATATCATATATTGAACATTGCCAACATAAACAGGAGACAAAAATAACATAAGAGATTTATCTCACGAAAACCCCAAATGGAGGAAAAACCTAGCAACCTTTCTTATACATATTCCATTCACAAAGCAAGTCCATACAGATAAACCCTAGATTAAATGCTAGCTCAACTAGAAATACCACCACAACTGCAGCAACAACACAATGCCAAGGTAGCGCACTACTACCAAGAGTAGCACATAAGATAGAGATACCAAAAAGACTGAACAAGAAGAAACTTTGTTACTGCAACAACAACATCACCTTCTCCAAACTTGTGCCTTGCTTCTGTGTATCTAAGAGAGTGTCAGTGAATGAAAAAATAAGATAAGGTGCATCCTATTTATAGTCTTCCTAACCACTCGACTGGGAAAAATTATCCTCTGGAAAGGTGTCAATACATTATTCTTTATTCTTCTGGGTTGACTTCTCTTCTGAAGTATTTTCACATATATCCAATGGATCTCTTTCTTCTAGAATCTTCTTTGCATCTAAGAACGGTCATGTAGGAAGGAAATTTCCTCCTGCAACTACCAAAACATCAAACAACCTTAAATGAACATCAAATTGTGAGGTAACCATTTAGTAATGATTCAATTCTATATAATATATTGAATATGTATGTCACAATGTGACATAACCATTGAGGAATGAAGGTTTTTGACATAAGTTAGCCTTGAAAATGTTACGTCACATTGCGACATTCATTTAGGGTTGTGTCACCTTATAACATTCCTTTAGGGTTATGTTTAAGAGTCATGTTTATGAATTTTTTTTCTTATTTTATAATATAGGTTCCAAATTAAAGGTTATCCATAGTCAACCATTCATAAGCATCACATTAAGTTGACCATTGTTGACCATGTTAATTATGGTGAGTAATGGTTAACTATGGGAAACCATGTTGATTATAGTGATTAATAATTGACTATGGTTGACCACGTTGGTTACATTTAACCTTGGTTTGCTATTGTAATATCTCATCGTGTCATTCATGTTGGTTGAATAATGTCAAATTGCTACATTCCTCAATGGATTGTCGTGATGTGTGATGTATCATTGTACTATATGCAAATTTATCATATCTGCGTTTATTGTGATATCTAATGACAACAAACTTTGAAGAGATGAATTTTTATGATTTATTTGAGGTAGTGTTTATTATTATTATAAAAGTTCTTGGTAATTATCAATGTTGATGTTATGATCTTATCTATTCAATTCCTTCTCATTATTAATGTTTATGAAGATTTATTCTCAATTATAAATATTTAGGGTTATGTCTGACTGTCATGTTTATGAATTTTGTCGCTTACTTTATAATATAGGTGCCAAATTAAAGGTGATGCATAGTCAACCATTCATAAGCATCACATTAAGTTGACCACTATTGACCATGTTGATTATGGTGAGTAATGGTTAACTATGGGAAACCATGTTGATTATAGTGATTAATAGTTGACTATGGTTGACCATGTTGGTTACATTTAACATCGGTTTGCTATTACAATATCTCATTCTGTCATTCATCTTGGTTGAATAATGTCAAATTGCTACATTCCTCAATGGATTTTCATGATGTGTCATAAACTTTATTGAACATCACATTGTGACGTAACCATTTAGGAGCGATGCACTTTGACATAATATGTTGAAGATGCATGTTTTAAAGTGACACAACCATTAAGGAATGAATTTATTCAAAATAATTTATCCTTGAAAATGTTACATCACATTGTGATGTTTATTAGGTTTATGTCACCTTGTGAAATTCCTTTAGGGTTATGTTTGAGTGTGATGTTTATGAATTATGTCCTATAAGGGTTCCAAATTAAAGTTCAGCCATAGTCAACCATTCATAAGCATCATATTGATTCAACTATGGTTGACCATGTTGATTATGGTGAGTAATGGTTAACTATGGAAAACCATGTTGATTATAGTGATTATTGGTTGACTATGGTTGACCATGTTGGTTATGTTTATGCTTGGTTTAATATTGAAATATCTTATTTTCTTGTTCATATTGGTTGAATACTTTTGAATTGCTACATTCCTCAATGGAATGTCGCAATGTGTAATAACCTAAAAGGACATCACATTGTGACATTCATTAGGGTTATGTCACCTTATGAAATTCCTTTAGGGTTATGTTTGAGTGTGATGTTTATGAATTGTATCCTATATGGGTGCCAAATTAACTTTCATTTATAGTCAACCATTCATTGGCATCACAATGAGTTCACTATGGATGACCATGTTGATTATGGTGAGTAATGGTTCACTATGGAAAACCATGTTGATTATAATAATTAATGGTTAACTATGGTTGACCATGTTGATTGTGTTTAACCATTGTTTACTATGGTAATCTCCCATTGAAATGTTCATCGTGGTTGAATAATGTCAAATTTATACATTCCTCAATGGTTGTGTTTCATTTCAATATACGTATTCATTTCCTTATGTGAAACTGAATGGTTTGATTTGGCACCCATAATCCAATATGAGGAACACAATTCATAAACATGACAGTGAAACATTTATTAGTAAATGAACATAATATTGTGATGTAACCATTTAGGAACAATGCAATTCAACATAATACATTGAATATGTATGTCACAATGTGACACAACCATCGAGGAATGTAGTTATGTGACATAAGTTAGCATTGAAAATGTTACGTCACATTGCGACGTTCATTTAGGGTTATGTCACCTTGTGAAATTAATTTAAGGTTAGGCTGAGTGTCATGTTTATGAATTTTGTTCCTCATATTGGAATATTAATCATCACACTATGTTGACTATTGTTGACCATGTTGATTATGTTTAACCTTGGTTTCCTATGGCCATAACCCCTTTCAGGTGGGGTTAGGATTCCAACTATTATTCCTGAGATTAAACTTAAGGCTCAAAGAGTAATGTCGGGCATCATGAATGTTTAAAGATAATGTTTTAAAAGAGTGTTGGTTATAACTTTAGTTATATAAGAAATAATCCTTAAGTGAAATTAATAATACAACCATAGAGAGGTTTTATTTTATTGTCTGATTCACAATTATAATATCAAATGGTGTGGGAGAAACTTACAAAACCATTAAGAAAAACTAGGCATCAATGGAAGATGAGTCTCACCTTGTTTGTAGTAGAATAAAGTAAAGAGTGCACCCTTGAACATGATATTAGATGCAGTAACTCAAATAGCTTGCAGGTCTTGTTTTACTTATAGTAAACACAGATGGAAAATTTCTTACTTAATGAATTGTTGATATAATGTGATTACAGTAGTTGTGATACTAAATTGAAATAAATTGCTTATAAAGGATTTACATAAGGAAATTCAGAGATATGAAAATACAGAAGAAACACATAACTCAAACTGAACAAAAATTGGAATCTTTGTCTGCACTTTTATTGATACTCAAAAAATGAGAGTTTTCTCTATTACATTTGGCAAGAAGCAACTTTGAATCAATCTTGAATCTATGTATTTATACAAAAACTGTCACAACTCAAAATGGTTGGACTTATTTCAATGAAAATAGAATATATTTGAATAAGAAAACAATATGTAAAATCTAATGAGTTATGTTGGTGTTCTCCTATGTCTCTTCTTCTGCTGGGAAAAAATGCCTCTTTTCTTCAATCTTTTAGGCTGGACACAACTGTTGCCTGGCCTCCTTAATAATTTGGCATAATGTTCTGGTTGTTTTTATATGTTTCCATCTATCCCTTCAGATATGTTTGACAATATAATGAGACACAATCAGGATCAGTGAGTAATGAAAATTAGATGAGTAGCATTGCATGACTCGTCAAGGAATGCATAACGGACATAAGAAGAGTAACCATTTGTGGGAAGGATGACAATCGAATAGGTGCATGATGATGAATTAGGGATAGGTGAATATTTAGAATGCGAATGAATGAAATAAGTGGTTGTAGGAAGGTGAAAGGTAGGGAGGTAAAAATAAAGGACATTGTGCATGTTTCCTTATTTGCTTCCAGATATTCTTGATTTCCCATTCTCGATACATTGGTTGCATCTATTCAATAATTCCACTATGAACTTTGAGGGCTCAATCGATTCATTTACCTAAAAAATGAATAATCTCCTCTCTACCTGAGGCAATTTTTCTCAGATCTTTTTTATTTCCTAAGCTATGGCTTGGAGGTGTGAGCTTGGACATGCTAGCCACTTATTGATTTTAAGAAGATCTATTTGGCTCATTTCATGAATGGCCGTTAGAGATTCTTCCTTGTTCTTCGCGTAATTTCGTTGATTCATTTCAATATCGATTTTCCCCAGGGCCTCTGTGATAGTGCTTCCCTCAAAATCAATTAGTCTCTTGTCTAATGATGATAACGCTTCTTGGAAAACATCCTTTACCTCCATAGATAATCTCTTGCTCTCTGCCAAATTTGTTTCCGACACCTTCAAGGCCATATCACCTCGTAATTGTTCATAAGGAGAGAGCATAGGAAAATTAGGGGAATTATATTTATGTACCAATATGATGGCTTCTTGAAACCTATATCAAGTTGAGAAAGATTATCTTTCCTTAATATAGATATCCTTCAGAGAAATTTTTTCTACCTGGTAGCACTTCTGGATGGAATCAACCTTCATAAAAATATCCTACTGGGTCATTTCCAGTTTTTAATTTATTTATAGTTCTTTCATATGGAAGGTTGAGATATATATTGAGGTACATTCGATTAGGTCTAATATAGATTTCAATTTCCCTATTAATTCGTCACGCTGAGTGACAAATCCTCGGTTGGTCTGTGAATTTCACTGGAGCTCCTCAAGGTTTGCCTGTAGCTACTGGATTTGTTGTCGATCATGAGCTTTGATTTGCTCAAATTCTTGGTTCATATTGTTCCTTATAGTTCATTCCATGGCCTGTATTTGAATTTGCAAGTGATCTACAAATAGGCACTTCTGTCATAGTTGTTCGGCCAAATTTTCTACACACCATTGATTGGTCGTGGCAAAAGCACCTAATGAACCTGCAACTTCTTTTGCAAATTCTGGAGGATATTGATTGTTCCCATAATATACCATTCTCTTCCTTTTAGTTATCACTCCATATTTTTGGTGTGATTCCCTTTTCACGATGGCCTTCCATTTTCTAATAAAGAAGAAATTCGAAGGAGGCATCTCTTTAGGTGAGATGGGGGTAAGATCATCCACAAAGACAATTTCAAAATTAGGATTTTTGAGGCTGAATTGTAGAGGTGTCAATGATGTAATACGAGTAACAATATATGTAGATTGTTGTTTCTCTGTTTTATTTGAGGTATCAACATGGGTGGTTGTCGATGAAGGAGACACCATTTGTCCTTGTTTTTGGAAGGCTTCGAGCTAAGCCTTTTCCTGGGGTCCTAGCAGTCGTCACAATGAGGCATCTAATTTTTGGGTCAATACCTCTGAGCTCTTCGGGGCTTCTTCAACTTTGTTCTTACCAAAGTGTTTGGCTTCAGAACCTATTGACTTGGCTTCCTGAGAAGGGGGAGTGACTACTTGCTCCCCTTATAGTACCTTTGGTAGGTTGTTTCGCCTGTTCTTTTGAAAGCCGATAAAACTAGCTTGTTGATCTAGGGGAAAGGTTTGGAATTTGTCCTATACCTCATCATAGGACTTAACTCCCATGAATATTTCGTCATATGGGGAGATTTTGTGCACATATATTTTCATGTTGAAATGGGAAAGGTGATTGGGATATTTTCATGTTGAACTGGGAAAGGTGATTGGGAGATTTTCGTGCACATATATTTTCATCATATGGGGAGAATGAATGTAGCATTGAATGTATATCTAGGAGTATGGGATAGTTTGTACATTACTTGCATATGTTCTGGTCAGAAAGAGCCAACATTGATCTTCTGGTGGTTGACAATTCTCCTGGTCTGGATGTCAATGTGCTCTAAGGCCCAGCTTATCATGTCATTATAAGGAATGAGTCTCGTCCATGTTGCTATTTTTTGCAGTTCTGACTACGCTATACATCTGAGTTTAGTTGTTTAAGTATCGTCTTCTTCTTCAACATAATCCTTTGGAGAGTTGATGATTTCATGTTCTAGAACCTTGAACATCCACATCCAAGATTTAACAGTGTCCATGGCTCACAGCATGGTGTCATACATAATGTTCATGTTTGGGTTTGAATCCTCACGAGTCGCATCAGGATTTTTCATCATTTTCCTTGGTGCCATATATTTCAAGGAGGAAGAGTGAAGTTACTTGTTGCAGGGAAAATATATGATTCTTTCCGATGGAAAAATCTTGCTAACTGCAGAAAGTAAAAGTGAATTTGAAATCAAAGTTCTTTTATTCAAACAGATTCATCGATTTTCGTATAGCTTCAAAGATGGAAAATTTATCAACGTTGATGGGGAAATATACACGGTGATTTGCAATCCGTGTTTGAATTATTATCCTTACTTAGTCATAAATTCCATCAATACTTCGACAATTTGTGTTCGAGAGCTCTATATGCGATAGAGTGGGAAACTCTTGAATCTTGAATCCATGAAAAGATTAATCTCTGAATAATCATTTGTAAATGTTTAATTAATCACCTTTAATATGGTGTGTTAACTTCAAGTATTTCAGAAGTTCATTCTCCAGAGAATTTAGGATATGATACATGGGAAACGCCCGAAATCTAAACCACGAAGTCATTACTTATCTTCAGATCGTGATTAACTTAATCATTTAATGTTTAATACTTCGACATTTGGGTACTTCGATGATTTATGAATTAGTTCTTTGTTAGGAGCCTGAAGGATCACCTCCCACAGTGACATGTCGAGGAATGGGAGGTGCCATGTGTCAACTCGGGAAATACTCGGAAGGTACACGTGTCTTACGACTTATGCCCTTTCTAAAAAATTTAGGAAAATAAATGAGCATACACTTTCGGGTTTTAGAGCTTCAAGGTTTTTATTGTTAAGACTTGTTGCAACATCTGAAGCGTGGAGCTACGAAACGACTGTTATAGATTTACTTCTTTAAAAATTAGGCGGCTCCAAAACTGTGGAGGTATTAGGATCGTTTGATCAAAAGGAAAAACTCATCAATGATGGATGTTGCACGCATCTTATCATTTACCAACGAGTAAAGGAATTTGATAAAAATTAAAATGTCATTTACCAATCATGCTTTCTTTGGGGTAAAAAATCATATTTTCAGGAGGTGAAAAAAATAGAAATCTTCAAAGCTCAGAGTTGTGTTCCAATATAGGCTCCATATGGGGATCATGTATCCTTGCGAGAAGAATAATAACAATAGACTGAGTGGCCTTTATTGGGAAAATGTAGTCACCTTTTATTTTATGGGGAAACATCTTTAGGGGTCAATCATACAGAGAAAAATTGAATTTCAAACAAATCTCAGAAAACCTTCAAAGCACTTCCAATTATCGATCTCAAGTAAGGCCATTTAAGATTTCCATTTCCTAAAATTGAGTTCTAATATTTTTAAGATAATCAAAACGACTTTAATTGAAGTATCAGACTTCGACTGACTTCATTTGCATAAAGGTTAAGTGGATGTAACAATTTATTTAGGGAGTCCCTCGTTTGTTTAGAATGTATGTATTATCAGAAAGAGAATAAGATGTCAGAGTATGTCAGGTAGATATATATGACAACCATATATATATCATAGATATTGCTTCAATTCTAGCAAGCATGTTCAGTACCCTTGTGAAGTTATCTACTTCTCCCATTGAATTTCCTTTCACCACTTCAATTAGCATATTTGAATTTTGATGAGATGAGGACAATCATTACATGAATTTCTTTTCATCATCTCTTTTTACAATATGGGGGAAATCAAATTATGAATTTCCTTTCACAACATATTTTGGATAAGGTGGGGGAAATCAATTAATGAATTTCCTTTCACCGCCTGTCTTAGATTTTAATATTTTGAAGTGGAGGGAATCAATTCAGATGTGTCATACAAGGGATGATATCTTCTTACAATTTAAAAGAAGTTATACCATATTTTTTTAAGTATACTCTGTTATCACATAAACTTGTCAAATTTGTAGGGGTTTGTGGTTTCTACTTAAGTCTATATTTTTTCCTGTCTCTCCTCCTTTTGCAGACCCAATTGTAAGGTTTTTTTTTTCGGCTTATAGTTTTCTTCCTTTTTATTCCTGAGAGGTGTCTGCCCTAAGTATTTATGTTTTCTCTGAGGTCGATCGATTCTGTCTCCTTGTCTCTATCACTGATCCTTTTGCATTCCCTAGCCCTCAGCCAATCATCCATGTATTTGTTTACAGAAGCCACAACTATAATCACAATCGCAACACTTAAAGTTGTTTGATATGGACTTGAATCAAGTGAGAGCGCAAGTTTAGTTTGGTGGAGGAAGTTTAATTTCAAATTTCAGAGATCAACAACAAGTTATAAGTGCAGGAATCAAGAATTCGGAAATTTGTTGATGTTTCTTGTCAAAGATCTGAATCCCCGAAACCCGAAATCAGCAGGAGCCATCCGATCCAGCAGGACGTGTGTCTCCATATCTGAGCCACAGAGAGAGTCATTTCGGGAGATCTCAAGTGAGAGGTCCCAATATCCCGAGTCCTTTCCCTCCAAGCGTGGTTTCCTCCACACACTCCTTCATGAAATTCATTTATGACTCCTTTTGTTTCAGGTTCTATTAAGCAACATAACAAGAAACCTAGAGGATCCTTCTAGTATAGTTGGCCATCAATAATATAATATTTAATCATGTGCATATTCAAATTTCTCTCCTTGGATGGAGTCATGTCATTTGGGCACTGAAGGGTAAGGAGGTATGAAACAATATTGCAATACCAAGCAGAGGAAGAAAACTTATCTTCGATATGAATCATATGGGTTTGATCATCAAGTTCCTCTATTCCTGGGATATATCCATGTGATTCTAGGTGATTTATCCCAAGTTCCCTAAAATTTGATTTGGCTAATAATTTCACCAGGCCTTGACCTTTGAATAGCTTGGTCGGTTTCACTTCTAGATCAAATTCTTGAATTTTAACCAGCCATCGTCCTCTTCTCCGATCACTGTCTAGTTGAACTAAAATTTCTTTGATAGAATTAGTTGGAACATAAGAGATTATCTTGGAATGCAGTACATGTGTCCTAAAATCCTTGAGAGCCTTGACCATTATGTATTCTTTCTTCTCAACTATATCATACCTTAACTCTGCATCCCTGAGGCTTTTGTTGAAGAAGGCTATTGGTTGCTCGAACCCTTCCTCATTCTTTTGTAGGAGTATCGCTGCAACAATATATTCGAAAGCGAAAGAAAAGATCAGGAATTACTTTGTATAGTCTGGACAAGCTAACACTGGTGCTTTCCCTATATCCTTCTTGATGTGCTCGAATGATGATTTAGATTCAGCAATCCATTTCACTTCGCTGTCTTTTTTCAACATATATGTAATCATTTTAATTATTTCAGAAAAATTGGGAATGAATCTTCTCAAAAAGTTTATCTTTCCTAAAAAAGATCGAATTTATTTTTTGTTCCTGGGAATATTAATAGTGTATATACCCTCAAATCATTTCGGGTCAAACTTGATTACTTCTTTTGACACTATATGACCCAATATCTTACCTTCTTTCATAGAGAAATGTGATCTCTTAGGATTAAGAGACAAACCGAACTTTCGACATTTTTCGAAGGTCTGCCTGAGGTGTAGTATATGTTTTGCATCAAAGTTAGAAAAAACCGTCAAATAATCGAGGTAAATAACAAAGAATTTGTATTTCTCACTGACAAATGTGATGTCCATCGCTCTCTGGAAAGTAGCCCCTTCATTCATCAAACCAAATGGAATTTTATCATACATAAAAGTTCCCCACGGAATGGTAAACACAGTTTTTTCTCTGTCATCTTCATGGAAAACAATTTGATTGTATCTGAAAAAACCATCAATCATGGACATCCTTTTATCCCCAACTACCTTTTCTATAACATGATCCATTTTTTGGAGTGGGTAGTTGTCTTTTAGGGAAGACCGGTTTAGGTTTATGAAATCTACACAGAGCCTTATTTTGCTATTTTTCTTTCTGACTAGAATTAAGTTCGCTACCCATTTGGAATACCTGAGTGGGACGATAATTTTTGCATCAAGAATTTCCTTGACTTCCCTTTCTATCACTGGTAGAAGAATAGGGTTTATCTATCTGATTTTCTTCCTAAAAGGTTTAATACCATGCTTTAGAGGAATCTTATGTTCAATAACAGAGGTGTCATAAGTTTCCAGATCATCATAATACCAGGAAAAAACATCCTTGTACTGCCTAAGCAACTCATTGTACTTACTTTTCATTTGGGTCGAAAGGTACTTTGATATATTGACCATTTTTGGATCTTCATTAGTTCCCACATTACAGTCTTCATCTTCCTTGGGTTGAGGACACAAGGTAGACTTTAAGGGAATGTCATCCTGGTCAAATAGTCTTTGTAAAGGTATCAGGCCTATACGAATCTAATTGTTCTTAATCACGAGCATACGGTGGTTCACAATATTTTCTTGGAATTTTTCTAGGCTCTCGCCTTGTTGCATAATCCACATAGGATCATTTTGGTTTTCCTCATCTATGTGAGTTTCAGAAAACTCATCAATGATCTCCAGGAACTTCTTAATTTTTTCGTCATCTTCAAACACTTTACATTGTTGGACATCGTTCAATATAGAGGGTCTATGTCTCATCTCGATGTGATACTTTAGTTTCAATATAGTGGGTGATATGAAGGTTGCAGTAGCCTTGGCCAAGGAATCAACTTGTTGGTTCTCCATTCTGGGAATAGAGTGTATGGTAAAAGATGAGAATAAATTTTCTATAAGATCCCAGGCGTAATTCCTATATGATCACAACCTTGGGTGCTTATCTTGATATTGTTGTTTCACTTGTTTTAAAATAAGATCTGCATCACCATAAACTATTATATGTTCGATTTTTAATTTCCTGTCAGCTTCTAAACCTAAAACCAGAGCTTCATACACACAGACATTATTCATATAATCGATATCCCATTGTAATCTATAATATAAGGGAATAACATACTCATCACCTGGTGCTATGAACAAAACTCCATCTCCTTCTCCTTCACAGGATGAGGTAACATCGAAGAACATTTTCCACATTCCTTCTCTACTATTTACATTTTTCTTTGTTATTTCTATTTTTTTGTTTTCTTCTTTTGTACACTCTTCGAAATCATCATCTATATATAATATACAATTTCCCAAGTCTTGATAAGGAACTTAGAATGGGTAATTATTGGGGTTTTGTGGGTCACTTACAGTATACGCCAGTCTAGTTTCTCTGTACAGTCGTGTGAATTGCCCACCAAAAATTGGTATTGTAGCGTAAGTCATGTCCAATTGAGCTAA